>SMDT01001285.1:0-99147 GCA_005392925.1 Aquilaria sinensis
AAGAGCCTATTGGGTCGCACACATAGAGCTATTTGGATCATTAGAGTGCATGGGCTAATAATTTGGGTTTTGGTTTCACAATAATTTCGTATTAATAATGGGCCCAATAGTTGAGCCATTATTAATACCGAAATTAAAACCTAATTCGATTAGGGCTTTGAAACCCATTAGGCCCGGAAGTTGAGTCTCACTATAAATACAAATTCTAGTGAGAAATTCGCAGGTCTCCTTGCCCTAGCCTCCGAAAAGGACAACCACACTCTTCTATTGCAATTCCTTAGAGGACGCAAGCTAGCACTGCGAGCGCAGGAGAAACGAATCTGCCGGGACATGGTGGAAGCGTGGTGATCCTGAGAGGCTCGTGTGGGTACCATAGAGAGCTTGAACACGTCAACTATTCAAGTTTTGTGATTCGACTTTACAGTTGAGTGAGAGATCTTAACCGAAAATTAGGTATGAAAGTTTTTGAACACCCGTTTACCCCGTTTCACTTGGATCCTGGAGGGATTTTTCGGTTCAATTCCGCTGCGCTGTTTGGCTCCCGAAACCCAACATAACCAAGCTATTAGAAATCATAGACAATGAAGCTCCAGTATCAAACAATGCGGATTTCTAAATAGCCATTAAGGTAGATAGTAACTTTTAAGGCTCTCCTGCTAGTCCTTTGTTGACTAGTCTCTCTGCCTGCATTCCCAGTCTCTGTCTCTGGTGCTCTCTGCACCTTTCTAGATGATTCCAGCTGAAATACTTTTCCTGAAGGTGCATTAGGCCTTCTCTGCTCCTGAGGGGCCTTTTGTGCCTGCCTCCCTCCTTGATTGGGCAGATTTGTACTCAATTGGGCATGGGTATCTGCTACCCAGTTTGCCCTCTAGGATTAAACCTTCCCAGTAATTTCCTCTCATCTCGTCTCTTTGGGCAATTTCTTACCCAATGATCTGGTGCCCCACACTTATGGCATCCAACAGCAGTTTTGAAGCATGGCTTATTGCCATGGAATTTCCCATAAGTTTGGCACTGTGGACCATACTGCTGTGGCCCCTTTGCTTTCTTGCTTCCTTTTCTTCCACCACTGGCTTCTACTTCTTCTCTAGGTCTTTTTTGTGCCCCTTTCTGGGAACCACTCCCACTACCGGGTCCACTCCTGGTTTGTTCTTTGAACTCCTGCTCCAGTGCAATGGCACTCTGCAACACAGAGTAGTAGTCCCTAGTCCCTACTGCTCTGAGAATCTATCTCAGCTCAGGCCTTAAGCCTCTTGAAAACCTCTTGGTTCTCAATTCTTCCTGTCCCCCATACTATGGGGCATATCTGATCAGACTGCTGAATCTTTGTTCATATTCCAAAACAGCGAGATCCCATTGCTCCAGCTGATCAAACTCCACTTGCTTCTGATATTTCTAAGCCTGACTGACACATTGATGGTCGAAAACTTGCAGAAAGTCTGCCCATCTCATGGATATTCTTCTAGCTAGTGGTCTCCTCTGATTTCCGTCCTGATATGTCCTCTGCACTGCCCTCCACCACAGTTCTGCATTTCCCTCTAGCCTGAAGGTAGCTAGAAGTACTTTCTGTGTAGATGATGTTGGGTTTCAGGAGCCAAACAATGCAGTGGAATTTAACCGAAAACCCTCTACAGGATCCAAGTGAAACGGGGTAAACCGGGTGTTCAAAAATTTTCATACCTAATTTTCGGTTGAGATCTCTCACTCAACTGTAGAGTTGAATCACAAAACCTGAACAGTTGACATGTTCAAGCTCTCTATAGTATCCACATGAGCCTCTCGGGATCACCACACTTCCACCATGTCCCAGGCAGATGCGTTTCTCTTGTGCTCGCAGTGCTAGCTTGCGTCCTCTAAGGAAATTGCAAGAGAAGAGTGTGGCTGTCCTTTTGAGAGGCTAGGGCAAGGAGACCTGTGAATTTCTCACTTAAAAGTTGTATTTATAGTGAGACTCAACTTCCAAGCCTAATGGGTTTCAAAGCCCTAATCCAATTAGGCTTTAATTTCGGGCTTAATAATGGCTCAATTCTTGGGCCCATCATTAATATGAAATTATTGTGAAACCATAACCCAAATAATTAGCCCATGCACTATAATGATCCAAATGGCTCTATGTGTATGACCCAATAGGCTCTTACCACATTGGCAATGATCATAAATCACATTTATGATCATAAGCAATGAGCGGTGTCTAGCAACACATCATTGCTACCCAAGTGACAAGATTGTCAGTGATTCGACTAAACCTTTATGATCATTACCGATATATGCCATTGTCCCTTTGTCCAAGATATCAAGACTAAGCACGAGACATGGAATGTGTCACTTTCGTATAGCCCAATCCTTGGTTTCTTGATTACCGAGTAAACCAACTTAAACTGATGACATTGAGATCATATATCAACTTATCTGAGCATGGCCATGCATTTTTCTAAGTCTTACTCTATCAAGGGGCCCGAAGATATCACTCCCGTTACATAGGAGGGACAAATCTCATCTTGATCATACAAATCCCTTCGCATGATATGTGACATACCCAATGACCTCCTTCAAGTTCACTCAGTTACTAAGCAACAAAGGAAAGTTATCAAAGTATGTGACTCACATGTAGGGAACCTTGATGATCTTAGGTCCGAAGGACTACATATACCATGATCACTATGAGAATCACTTATGACACTCATATAATGATCCATGTAGTGTTCTGATGATGGGTCGGTCCAGCACACAAGTTCTCCAACTTGTACCCATATGTAGACTACATATCTCATATTAGTCTCCACGTACGCTAGTCAGTTATGTATTATTGCAACCCGCTCCATAATAATACTAGACCAAGGACATTTAAGAATATCATTATTCTAGGCTTGCAATTATGTTTGTTAAGTTATGCAGAAACAGAACAACAAACATAAATTGCTGGATTAATGCCTTAATAAAATATCATGAAATCAATGTGCAAAAATACAATCATCTCATGAATTGGCGGCTTTTTAGGGCACAACACTAACAAGGGGAACCACCCCTGAGGCCTCCTACTGATCCCAGGCAAGAAGGAAATGGACAGGAAAGGGGGAATCAGGGCCAACAGGGGGCATTGAACCCTAAAGTGCCACAGGTTTGGTTAGAGCTTCAGAGCAACTTAGCTCTAATCACTAAAAGCTTAGTAAGATTGATTCAAGCACAACATCAAGGAGTCAAAGTAGATCCAGCAAAAGTAGCTCAGGATCCACAACAGTAGCCAGAAGAGGAAGCTAGGAACACATCTGAACATGTTCCTTCTGGAAGAACAGGAAATAGAAATGACGAAGCTGATGAAGTGGAAGATGAGGATAAAAGAAATCCAAGAGAAAGAATAGTGAGATCTAAGATTGGTCAGGTATCTAGGACAAATCCCTTAGTCTATGACCATTCCTCTACTAGGAATGAGATTGAAGAAGATCTTGAGAGGAAAAGGTAGGAGAAGACATAGAGACCATAGAGAGCATTACCATGATGAAGAGTCTCTCCCACTTGAGGATCAAGAAGGCCTAGATGAGGTCATACTATTAGAGAGGTTCTAAGGACTAAGGCCTCCACAGTTTGATGGAAGAGTAGGACCAAAAAGAGCTGAGCAGTGGTTAATCTTCATGGAAAAGATGTTTGAGAGGATGCCTCTCAGCTCTACCAAGAAGGTGTCACTAGATACTTACAATTTGGTAGGCAGTGCAAAGATGTGATGGAGAAACACTAGAGATAGATATGGTGTCCAGAAGGGTAGAAGGCCAAGAAGAGATATTTGGATGAGCTGGCTAGAGTTCACACAATTTTTCTGGAGAGCAGTACATCAGTGATGCCATTCAAGATATGAAGCAAGCTGAATTGAATGCTGTCTAAGGCATGACAACATCAATGTCCTAGAGTAGTGAGCACAAATTCAATCAGGTGGGGAGAGGTCCTCAGTATCATGGACTAGAGGAGTTGAGGGCCAAGAGATTTGTCAGAAGGCCTAAGGTTAGACATTAGAAAGGCTGTTAGACCTTTTGGAGCAGTGACATATTATGAAGCAATGTAGAAACCTCTATTAGTAGCGCCACACAAGAGGAGTATGAGACTATGTACTTTCCCAGTAGACCAAAGGAAAGTAGTCAGGCAGAAGGCAAACAAAAGAAGCCACCACATGGCAAGGGAATTGCCAAGAATTCCCATTTTGGTGGTAAAGGCAAGGTTAAGGGGAAGTTCCCCTGCCTCTAGGGTGCCCTAAATGCAAGAAGTTCCATGGTAAGAAACCTTGCTATTTTGACACCAAAGCATATCTAAGATGTGCTACCATGGATCATTGGATCAAAGACTGCCCACATGTGCAAAGAAGAAGCTCAGAAGACCAAGGTCCAATGAGTAAGCGCTAGGGGTAGTTAGGACCTAGAGGGGTAGCACCTAGGGAGGGATATCAGAGGCCAAGTCCTCTAGTGCCTCGACCTCTAGTGGAGAGACCTAGTAGAGTATTCCAAGTGGAGAGGCCAGAGACATCAGAGTAGGGATGAGCACTAAGAGGTAACATTTACTTTAATGGTATGCCTGTTAGTATTCTATTTGATACTGGTGCAACTGTGTCTATAGTGGCTAGGAAATTTGTTGATGCCATGAAATTTCGTACAGAAATCATGCCCCCCAAGATTATTAGGCTTAGCAAGAATAGCAAGTAGTCAAGGCTTTTCACTAATGACCAAGCTAAGGATTGTGAGCTAGTAGTAGGACAAAAAAAAAAAAGACTAAGGTTATGACTAATCTGTCTAGTGTTGGACATTCCTAAGTATGATATAGTGCTGGGTATGAATTGGCTTGCTATGCATAACATAAGAATTGATAATGTGCTAAAGCGGAAATCACGTATTGCCTGATGGTGAAAGTGTATCCATTAGTGAATTGCATAAGTGAGTTAGTTTATGAAATGCATGGCATGGAACTATATGTACTAGATGAGATGGCATGTGATTTCTGAGCATGATTACTAGATTTTTATGCATTGAATGAATTGACTGTGAAGAGCGAAGTGGATAGAATACCTATAGTAATAAACTTTCCACAAGTCTTTCCTAAAGACCTACCAGGTATTCCTCCACTAAGGGAGATTGAGTTTGAGATCAAGTTGCAACCAAGAGTTAGTCTATATCCATACCTTCTTACAGAATTATCACAGAGATGAATGAGCTCAAGAAAAAACTTGATGAACTTCTTGCACTCAAAAACTGTGAAAGGCCAAGTGTTTCACCATGGGGAGCTGAACAGTTGACTTTGTGAAAAAGAAGGATGGATCCTTGAGACTTAGTATTGACTACAGGAAGCTCAATGCAACAACAGTCAACAACAAGTATTCACTCCCTACCGATTGAGGATCTATTTGATCAACTCAAGGAAGTAAAGATGGCATTCTTCTGTAAGATAAAGAGATTGATTTCTAGAGACCTTCAACTGCACGCAGTAATAGCAAGCTTGAATACCCTCGAGTTCATTTAGGTGAAATTGGGTTGTTCAAAATTTTCATACCTAATTTGGTTGAGATATTTCACCCAACTGTTGAGTTGAATTACAAAACATGAACAGTTGATGTGTTCAAGCTCTCTATAGTATCCACATGAGCTTCTCGGGATCACCATGCTTCCACCACATCCCGGCCAATGCATTTCTCTTGTGCCCACAGTTCTAGCTTATGTCCTCCAATGAATGGCAAGAGAAAAGTGCAGCTGGAACTTTTTGAGAGGTTAAGGCAAAAAGGCTGTGAATTCCTCACTATATGATGTATTTATAGTGAGGCTCAACTTCCAAGCCTAATGGGTTTCAAAGCCCTAATCCAATTAGATTTATATTTGGGCTTAATAATGGCTCAACCTTTGGGCCAATTATTAATATGAAATTAGCATGAAACCATAACCCAAATAAATTAGCCCATGCATTCAAATAATCCAAATAGGCTTTATGTGTATAACCCAATAGGCTCTTACCACATTGGCAATGATCATAAATCACATTTATGATCATAAGCAATGAGCAATGTCTAGCAACACATCATTGTTACCTAAATGACAAGATTGTCGGTGATTCAACTAAACCTTTATGATCATTATCTGTATATGACATCGTCCCTTTGTCCAAGATATCAAGACTAAGCACAAGGCATGGAATGTGCCACTCTCGTATAGCCCAATCTTTGGTTTCTTGATTACCGAGTAGACAAACTTAAACTGATGACATTGATATCGTATATCAACTCATCCTAGCATGGCCATGCAATTTCTAAGTCTCACTCTGTCAAGGGGCCCGAAGATAACACTCCCGTTACATAGGAGGGACAAATCCTATCTTGATCACACCCAACCCTCCGCGTGATATGTGACATACCCAATAACCTCTTTCAAGTTTACTCAGTTATGAGCAATAAAAGGAAGTATCAAAGTATGTGACTCACATGTAGGGAACCTTTATGACCTTAGGTCAAAGGACTACATATACATGATCACTATGAGAATCAGTTATGACACTCATATAATGATCCATGTAGCATTCTTATGGTGGGTCGGTTTAGTACACAAGTTCTCCAACTTGTACCCATATATAGACTACATATCTTATATTGGTCTCCAAAGATGATACTCTTTATGTATTATTGCAACCTGCTCCATGATAATACTAGACCAGGGACATTTAAGAATATCATTATTCTAGGGATATAATTATGTTTATTATTTTACGCAGAAACAAAACAATAATCATAATTACTAGATTAATGCCTTAATAAAATATCATCACTCAATGTGTAAAATACAATCATCTCATGATTTACTTTTGGGCAGAACACTAACACTTCTCGAAGATAGATTTGAGATCTGGATACTTCCAGTTGAGAGTCAAAGAAGAGGATATTCCTAAGACTACATTCAAGACCAGATCTGATCATTATGAGTACATAGTCATGCCATTTGGTTTGACTAATGCCCAACTATTTTTATGGATCTAATGAACAGGGTGTTTAGACCAGATCTGGATAAATTTGTGGTTGAATTCATTGATGACATCCTAGTGTATTCCAAGGATGAAAATGAACATGAACATCATCTAAAATTGTCTTAAAGACTTTGTTGGAACATTACCTTTATGCCAAGTTCTCCAAGTGCTAATTTTGGATAAGATAAGTGTCTTTCCTAGGACACATTATAGATGCATAAGGCCTTAAGGCAAACCCTAAAAAGGTCAAGGTAGTGTAAGAGTGGGAAAGACGAATGACTGTAAAGGAAATGAGAAGTTTCCTAAGATTAGTTGGATACTACAAAAGATTCATATAAGGCTTTTCCATGATAGCCTCAGTTCTTACTCATCTAGCCAAAAAAGGTCAAAGGTTTGAGTAGACTAAGAAATGTGAAAAAAGTTTCCAGGAGCTCAAAAAGAGATTGATTAAAGCTTCAGTATTGATTCTTCCTGATCCAAGCAAGTTGAACATACATCCAGGAAGTGAGAAAATATATAAAGCTTGAAGACTCACTTCTAGTGGCCAAGCATGAAGAGAGACATAACTACTTATATCTCCAAATGTGCCACATGCTAGAGGTAAAGGTGGAGCACCAGAGGCTAGCTGGTTCCTTACAGACTCTATCTATACTAGTAAGGAAGTAGGGCAACATAACCATGGACTTTTTGACCGGGTTGCCTATGACCAGATTAAGGCATCATATAATTCGGGTCATTTTGGATATGCTAACCAAATGTTCCCACTTCTTATCTATGAAACTTATAGATCCTTTGGATGTTGGGTTTCGGGAGCCAAACAGCGCAGCGGAATTTAACCGAAACCCTCCAGGATCCAAGTGAAACGGGGTAAACCGGGTGTTCGAAAATTTTCATACC
Organism: Aquilaria sinensis; assembly: GCA_005392925.1. Taxonomy (NCBI): domain Eukaryota; kingdom Viridiplantae; phylum Streptophyta; class Magnoliopsida; order Malvales; family Thymelaeaceae; genus Aquilaria; species Aquilaria sinensis. The sequence continues at coordinate 7,879 of SMDT01001285.1, forward strand.
TAATTTTCAGTTGAGATATCTCACTCAACTGTAGAGTCGAATCACAAAACTTGAACAGTTGACGTGTTCAAGCTCTCTATGGTATCCACACGAGCCTCTCGGGATCACCACGCTTCCACCACGTCCCGGCAGATGCGTTTCTCTTGCGCTCGCAGTGCTAGCTTGCATCCTCCAAGGAATTGCAAGAGAAGAGTGCGGCTGTCCTTTTGGGAGGCTAGGGCAAGGAGACCTACGAATTTCTCACTAGAAGTTGTATTTATAGTGAGACTCAACTTCCAGGCCTAATGGGTTTCAAAGCCCTAATCCAATTAGGATTTAATTTCGGGCTTAATAATGGCTCAACTTTTTGGCCCATTATTAATACGAAATTAAAGTGAAACCATAACCCAAATAATTAGCCCATGCACTCTAATGATCCAAATAGCTCTATGTGTGCGACCCAATAGGCTCTTGCCACGTTGGCAATGATCATAAATCACATTTATGATCATAAGCAATGAGCGGTGTCTAGCAACACATCATTGCTACCCAAGTGACAAGATTGTCGATGATTCGACTAAACCTTTATGATCATCACCGATATATGCCATTGTCCCTTTGTCCAAGATATCAAGACTAAGCACGAGACATGGAATGTGTCACTCTCGTATAGCCCAATCTTTGGTTTCTTGATTACCGAGTAGACAAACTTAAACTGATGACATTGATATCGTATATCAACTCATCCGAGCATGGCCATGCATTTTTCTAAGTCTAACTCTATCAAGGGGCCCGAAGATATCACTCCCGTTACATAGGAGGGACAAATCCCATCTTGATCATACAAATCCCTCCGCATGATATGTGACATACCCAATGACCTCCTTCAAGTTCACTCAGTTACGAGCAACAAAGGAAAGTATCAAAGTATGTGACTCACATGTAGGGAACCTTGATAATCTTAGGTCGAAGGACTACATATACCATGATCACTATGAGAATCACTTATGACACTCATATAATGATCCATGTAGTGTTCTCATGGTGGGTCGGTCCAGTACACAAGTTCTCCAACTTGTACCCATATGTAGACTACATATCTCATATTAGTCTCCACATATGCTAGTCATTATGTATTATTGCAACCCACTCCACAATAATACTAGACCAGGGACATTTGAGAATATCATTATTCTAGGGTTACAATTATGTTTGTTAAGTTACGCAGAAACAAAACAACAAACATAATTGCTGGATTAATGCCTTAATAAAATATCATGACTCAATGTGCAAAAAATACAATCATCTCATGATTGGCTTTTTGGGCACAACACTAACAATCTCCCACTTGCACTAAAAGCCAATCATCCATGTATCTAATACCGATGGACCTAGAATGGCTATCATGCTTCTGCTGCGTAAGGGGCTTTGTCAATGGATCAGCAATGTTGCTGTCTGTCGAAGTCCTGCATATCCTTACATCACCCCTCTCGATGATCTCCCTGATGAGATGATAGCGTCGGAGTATGTGTTTGGATCGCTGGTGAGATCGAGGTTCCTTAGCCTGTGCGATTGCTCCATTGTTGTCACAATAGAGCTCTATCGGGTCGGTAATGCTTAGAACCACTCCAAGTTCAGTGATGAACTTCTTGATCCAAACTGCCTCCTTTGTAGCATCAGAGGCGGCAATGTACTCAGATTCTGTTGTAGAGTCAGCTACTGTCTCTTGCTTTGAACTCTTCCAGCTCACAGCACCACCACCAATACAAAACACATAACCAGATTGCGATCTAAAATCATCCTTATCGGATTGGAAGCTTGCATCGGTGTAACCCCTTACAACGAGCTCATCTTCACCTCCAAAGACCAAGAATGCATCCTTAGTCCTTCGTAAGTACTTAAGGATGTTCTTAATAGCTGTCCAGTGACTCTCACCAGGGTTCGATTGGTAGCTACTTGTCATGCTCAACGCATACGAGACATCAGGATGAGTACATATCATGGAATACATGATAGATCCAATTGCTTAGGCATATGGAATCTTACTCATGTGCTCTTTCTCCTCGGGTGTACTCAAACAGTGAGATCTAGAAAGAGTTATACCATGTGACATGGGCAAGAATCCTTTCTTGGAATCTTGCATGCTAAACCTCTTTAGCACCTTGTCAATGTATGTACTTTGACTTAGGCCAAGAAGCTTTCTAGATTTATCTCTATAGATCCTGATGCCTAACACATAGGCTGCTTCACCCAAGTCCTTCGTAGAGAAACATTTCCCTAGCCAAGTCTTCACAGACTGTAGCTCAGGAATGTCATTCCCGATGAGTAGTATGTCATCTACATACAACACCAAGAAGACAATAGCGCTCCCACTAACCTTCTTGTAGACACAAGGTTCATCTTCATTTTTGATAAAACCAAACTCTTTGATTGCTTCATCAAAATGAAGATTCCAACTTCGAGAAGCTTGCTTCAGTCCATAAATGGACCTTTGCAACTTGCACACTTTATTGGCATTCTCAGGAGTGACAAAACCCTCAGGTTGTGTCACGTACACATCCTCAAGTAGCTTTCCATTTAGGAATGCAGTTTTGACATCCATTTGCCATATCTCATAATCATAGTGTGCAGCAATAGCAAACAAAATTCGGATGGATTTAAGCATAGCAACTGGTGAAAAAGTTTCATCATAGTCAATACCATAAATTTGCTTGAAACCTTTTGCAACCAATCGTCCCTTAAAGGTAATCACATTACCATCCATGTCAGTTTTCTTCTTGAAAACCCATTTGCACCCTATGGGTTTTACCCCTTCAGGTGGGTCAACCAAAGTCCATACTTGGTTTTCAAACATGGATTCCATCTCGGATTTCATGGCCACTAGCCACTTCTCAGAGTCAGGCCCTGACATAGCTTGTTGGTAGGTTGTGGGCTCATCCTGATCCATGAGCATCACATCACCAGTGTGAGTCATGAGAAATCCATATCTCTCAGGCTCACGCCGAATCCTACCAGACCTACGTGGGTTCTGTGCTACAGGAACAGAGTCTTAAACCACAACATCTTGTGGTGTCTGTTCAGGTTCCATTTCAGGTTCGATGTCTCCTTGTTGTTCTTGAATTTCTTCAAGTTCTACTTTCCTCCCACTAGTTTCTTTAAAGATAAACTCTTTCTCTAAAAAGACACCAGTTTGAGCAAGAAACACTTTTTGCTCAGAAGGATTGTAGAAATAGTAACCCTTTGTTTCTTTAGGATACCCAACAAAAAGACATTTTTGAGATTTGGGCCCTAGTTTGTCAGAGGATTGACATTTCACATAAGTGTTACAACCCCAAATCTTCATAAAAGACAAATTGGGATGCCTCCCACTCCATATCTCATATGGTGTCTTTTGAACCGATTTATATGGAACTCGGTTTAGTGTAAAAGCGGTTGTTTCTAGAGCATGTCCCCAAAAGGAGTTTGGAAGGTCAGCTTGACTCATCATAGAGCGAACCATGTCTAACAGAGTTCGATTTCTCCTTTCAGATACACCATTCCATTGAGGTGTACCTGGTGGAGTGAGTTGTGATACTATACCACACTCCTTCAGATAGTCAAGGAATTCTCGATCCAAGTACTCTCCACCTCGATCTGATCGAAGCACTTTGATACTCTTCCCGAGTTGATTCTCTACTTCATTCTTGAATTCTTTGAACTTTTCAAAGGATTCTAACTTGTGTCTCATAAGATACACATAGCCATATCTGCTGAAGTCATCAGTGAAAGTAATGAAGTATTGGAAACCTCCTCTAGCTTGTGTAGACATAGGGCCACATACATCACTATGTATGAGTCCTAGTAAGTCATTAGCCCTTTCACTTTGCCCTATGAATGGGGCTTTGGTCATCTTGCCCAACAAACATGACTCACATGTCTCATATGATTCAAAATCAAATGAGTCCAAGAGTCCATCCTTATGGAGCTTGGATATGCGGGTCTCATTTATATGGCCCAAGCGACAGTGCCAGAGATAGGTCGGGTTTGAATCATTTAATCTGACCTTCTTGGTATTCACATTATAGATTGGATCTTCGAGGTCTAGAACATACAACCCATTGCTAAGTTGAGCACTACCATAAAAGATTTCATTCAAATAAATAGAACAACATTTGTCCTTTATTATAAATGAAAAACCTTTCTTGTCCAAACAAGAAACAGAAATCAAATTTCTACTAATAGTAGGCACAAAGTAGCAGTTGTCTAATTCTAAAACTAATCCACTAGGTAAAGTGAGAACATAAGTCCCTACGGCTAAGGCAGCAACCCTTGCTCCATTTCCAACACGTAGGTCCACTTCACCTCGGGCCAATCTTCTACTTCTACTTAGATCCTGCACATTTGCACAAATGTGAGATCCACATCCAGTATCCAATACCCAAGATGAGGAAGTAGAAAAGTTAGCCTCTATAACAAAAATACCTGAAGTGGAAGTCTTACTTCCCTTTTCCTTAGCAAGTTCTTCAAGATAGAGCTTGCAGTTGCGCTTCCAGTGTCCAGGTTGCTTACAATGGAAGCACTCCCCTTCCTTTGCCACACCACCCTTTGGTTTCAGTGCAGCTGAAGAAGAATTAGCATTGGACTTTCCATTAGCTTTATCCTTCTTCTTGTTGGCTTTTCCCTTTCCCTTGCCCTTTTGAACCATCAAAATGGGCTTAGCCTTCTTAAGGTTTTGCTCAGCAGTTCTCAACATGTTGAGCAATTCAGGGAGGGACTTGTCAAGGTCGTTCATGTTATAGTTCATGACAAACTGACTGTAGCTTTCAGGCAACGATTGCAAGACTACATCAATAGCCAACTCTTTCTGAAGAGCAAATCCCAAATTCTCAAGATTCTCAATGTACCCAATCATCTTGAGCACATGAGGACCCACGGGACTTCCCTCAGACATCTTGCACTGAAACAATGCCTTAGAGGTCTCAAACCTCTCATGCCTAGCTTGCTCTTGGAAAAGCATTTTGAGATGTTCGATCATATCGAACGCCCCCATGTTCTCATGTTGCTTCTGAAGCTCAGATTCCATGGTAATAAGCATGAGGCATGCAACATCCAAAGCATCATCAGAATGCTTCTTGTGAGCATCCCTTTCAGCTCTTGGAGCAGTGGCAGCAGGCTCATTCGGAATAGGCTGCTCTAGAACATAAGCCTTTCTCTCTTGTTTGAGGACTATCCTTAAGTTTCGGTACCATTTGAGAAAGTTGGTCCCATTCAGCTTTTCCTTCTCAAGGATCGATCGCAACAAAAGTGTTGATGTGTTTTGTGCCATGGTTATCTACAACAGTAAATATGCAGTGTAAGAGTCATGTATTTTAATTCATTTAATAAGGACTTTTATTAAACGATACTCCCACTATTTTCCTCAAAATAATAACCCTCGATATTATTTTGGAACACCTCGGTGCTAAGGTATTCTAGTGGGCCAAGATCCATATTTGACCACAACCTGAGTCAGCTTTGGCTTTTCTCTCAAGTTACAGCTATTTAGGTAGGGAACTCCTTGCCAATTGCATCCCATGTAACTCTTGGATAGTTGGGTGAACAACACTTGTCCAAGCTCATCTCATGAACTTAAGCCCAACTCTATGCCTCTAAGTCCCTAATCCTATTAGGATGACTTAGTTAAGTCGAACCCAAAGTTAGCAATTTGGATATCACTATTATCCCATCGCGCCTTACCAAGATGAACATAGGTGCTTTGCTTTGGCAAACCCACCTAATGTTGATCAAAGTCTTGACGAGTGCCAACATTTGGAAGGCATCACATTTAATGACTTAATATTTGTTTGAGGGATTTTTTCTTTTGATCTCACCAATTTGTTATCTCCGGTTGTCTTATACATGCATCACATACAAATATAAAACATGCATCTCATGCTTACAAGAAAATAAACGTGACATGGTTATAGCCCAAACTATGCGATATTCTCAAGCCAATGAGAATATCATAAAAGCCTAAGAAAAGAAAAGGGTCTTCACAAGCTCCTTCTCTTCCTTTCTTGGTTGCCCTTTTGTTGTCACCTCCTTGGACATACCACCTTGGATGATCCTTGGACATACCAACTTGGATGATCCCATAATGCACCATTACATCAATAATAGAAACCTCGAGTTACATTCGAGGGGAGTAAGGTGAGAAGAGAATGTACAATGAGAGTGATAAGAAAAGGCACGACTCGCAGGCCGTATTTACAAGTACAACCAATCAAGGGCTACAACCATGCACCATGCTTCAAACAACAATCAGCATATCATGTCAAATCTCATTCAACAAAAATGCATGCCAATTGACACACGTTGATTAACCAGTTTTTATTTAAGTGGCGCTTCGCATACGGCGGTCCCGCTGGCCGGTTAGCAGGCGGTGGTTCTGCTGACCAGTTAGTTGATGGGGTCAAGGGGAGCTGCCTTTGTGGGGGCAGTGCCCCCAGGGCAAAAAAATTTCTTACAATTGTTTAGCCCGAAATCTTCTATTTCGAGCAAGTAGGCACCCGAGACTCCTCCATTCGAGCCACCAAAAATACCTTACTTTCGGTGCCAGAACAGGCCGAATCCGAAAAAAGCTAGGGTTTTTCCAACTACTGCAAGAATCTTAATCCATATAGGTATCTCATACCATTCAATTTTGGGTTAATCTTGTTAACCAATTAGTGTCATTTCTTCATATATGTCATATGTTCATTACAAGTTCTGGTTTCATGCATTATGAATCAATCTAATTAATCATGGCCCAAAAGCAACTGAACACATAACACCCTAGAATAATGATAGTCTTAAACATCCCTGGTCTAGTATTATTGTGGAGCGGGTTGCAATAATACATAACGACTAGCATATGTGGAGACTAATATGAGATATGTAGTCTACATATGGGTACAAGTTGGAGAACTTGTGTACTGGACCGACCCACCATGAGAACACTACATGGATCGTTATATGAGTGTCATAAGTGATTCTCATAGTGATCATGGTATATGTAGTCCTTCGACCTAAGATCATCAAGGTTCCCTACATGTGAGTCACATACTTTGATACTTTCCTTTGTTGCTCGTAACTGAGTGAACTTGAAGGAGGTCATTGGGTATGTCAGATATCATGCGGAGGGATTTAAATGATCAAGATGGGATTTGTCCCTCCTATGTAACAGGAGTGATATCTTCGGGCCCCTTGATAGAGTGAGGCTTAGAAAATGCATGGCCATGCTCGGATGAGTTGATATATGACATCAATGTCATCAGTTTAAGTTGGTCTACTAGGTAATCAAGAAACCAAAGATTGGGCTATACGAGAGTGACACATTCCATGTCTCATGCTTAGTCTTGATATCTTGGACAAAGGGACAATGGCATAAATTGGTGATGATCATAAAGGTTTAGTCGATTCACCGATAATCTTGTCACTTGGGTAGCAATGATTTGTTGCTAGACACCGCTCATTGCTTATGATCATAAATGTGATTTATGATCATTGCCAACATGGAAAGAGCCTATTGGGTAGCACACATAGAGCTATTTGGATCATTAGAGTGCATGGGCTAATTATTTCAGTTATGGTTTCACTTTAATTTCGTATTAATAAGGGGCCCAAGAGTTGAGCCATTATTAAGCCCGAAATTAAATCCTAATTGGATTAGGGCTTTGAAACCCATTAGGCCTGGAAGTTGAGTCTGACTATAAATACAACTTTTAAGTGAGAAATTCACAGGTCTCCTTGCCCTAGCCTCCAAAAAGGACAGCCACACTTTTCTCTTCAATTCCTTGGAGGACGCAAGCTAGCACTTCAAGCGCAAGAGAAACGCATCTACCGGGACGTAGTGGAAGCGTGGTGATCCCGAGAGGCACGTGTGGATACCGTAGAGAGCCTGAACACATCAACTGTTCAGGTTTTGTGATTCGACTCTACAGTTGAGTGAGAGATCTCAACCGAAAATTAGGTATGAAAATTTTTGAACACCCGATTTACCCCGTTTCATTTGGATCCTAGAGGGTTTCGGTTAAATTCCCGAAACCCATCAGCATATCATGTCAAATCTCATTCAACAAAAATGCATGCCAATTGACGCGCGTTGATTAACCAGTTTTTATTTAAGTGGCGCTTCGCATACGGCGGTCCCGCTGGCCGGTCAGTGGGCGGTGGTTCCGCTGAGCGGGTGGTGGTTCAAGGTGAGCTGTCCTTGCAGGGGGTGTGGGGGGCAGAGCCCCCAGCGCAAAAAATTGTCTTACAATTGCTTAGCCCGAAATCTTCTATTTCGAGCAAGTAGGCACCCGAGACTCCTCCATTCGAGCCACCAAAAATACCTTACTTTCGGTGCCCGAACAGGCCGAATTCGAACAAAGCTAGGGTTTTTGCAACTATTGCAAGAATCCTAATCCATATAGGTATCTCATACCATTCAATTTCGGGTTAATCTCATTAACCAATTAGTGTCGTTTCTTCATATATGTCATATGTTCATTACGAGTTCCGGTTTCATGCATCATGAATCAATCTAATTAATCATGGCCGAAAAGCAACCGAACACATAACATCATGCGATTCAACACTCAATCCCGATTTAGGGTTTCACCAGTAGCTCTGATACCACTGTTGGGTTTTGGGAGCCAAACAGCGCAGCGGAATTTAACCGAAACCCTCCAGGATCCAAGTGAAACGGGGTAAACCGGGTGTTCAAAAATTTTCATACCTAATTTTCGGTTGAGATCTCTCACTCAACTGTAGAGTCGAATCACAAAACTTGAACAGTTGACGTGTTCAAGCTCTCTATGGTATCCACACGAGCCTCTCGGGATCACCACGCTTCCACCGCATCCCGGCAGATGCATTTCTCTTGCGCTCGCAGTGCTAGCTTGCGTCCTCCAAGGAATTGCAAGAGAAGAGTGCGGCTGTCCTTTTGGGAGGCTAGGGCAAGGAGACCTACGAATTTCTCACTAGAAGTTGTATTTATAGTGAGACTCAACTTCCAGGCCTAATGGGTTTCAAAGCCCTAATCCAATTAGGCTTTAATTTCGGGCTTAATAATGGCTCAACTATTGGGCCCATTATTAATACGAAATTATTGTGAAACCAAAACCCAAATTATTAGCCCATGCACTCTAATGATCCAAATAGCTCTATGTGTGCGACCCAATAGGCTCTTACCACGTTGGCAATGATCATAAATCACATTTATGATCATAAGCAATGAGCGGTGTCTAGCAACACATCATTGCTACCCAAGTGACAAGATTGTCGATGATTCGACTAAACCTTTATGATCATCACCGATATATGCCATTGTCCCTTTGTCCAAGATATCAAGACTAAGCACGAGACATGGAATGTGTCACTCTCGTATAGCCCAATCTTTGGTTTCTTGATTACCGAGTAGACCAACTTAAACTGATGACATTGATATCGTATATCAACTCATCCGAGCATGGCCATGCATTTTTCTAAGTCTTACTCTATCAAGGGGCCCGAAGATATCACTCCCGTTACATAGGAGGGACAAATCCCATCTTGATCATACAAATCCCTCCGCATGATATTTGACATACCCAATGACCTCCTTCAAGTTCACTCAGTTACGAGCAACAAAGGAAAGTATCAAAGTGTGTGACTCACATGTAAGGAACCTTGATGATCTTAGGTCGAAGGGCTACATATACCATGATCACTATGAGAATCACTTCTGACACTCATATAACGATCCATGAAGTGTTCTCATGGTGGGTTGGTCCAGTACATAAGTCCTCCAACTTGTACCCATATGCAGACTACATGTCTCATATTAGTCTCCACATATGCTAGTCGTTATGTATTATTGCAACCCACTCCACAATAATACTAGACTAGGGATGTTTGAGAATATCATTATTCTAGGGTTACAATTATGTTTGTTAAGTTACGCAGAAACAAAAACAACAACTATAATTGTTGGATTAATGCCTTAATAAAATATCATGACTCAATGTGCAAAAATACAATCATCAAGTGATTGGCCTTTTGGGCACAACACTAACAGTTTTAATTCTTATTTTCTTAAGCTGAGAGCTGGGAGGTGTCCCAGGAGGCTTATGAGTTAACAAGAACAATAACCTGTAGCTTAAGTAGGGCCCAACCACTAACTTGCAACACAAGGCAAGGCTGTAAATCAATAACTTGCAATACAAGCAAGGCATACACTTAATCTGTTAAGTGTCTAGTATGTGTGCTCATCAAGTGTGCTACTTTCATGAATGACAACCAAGAAGCCCACATCTTTGTAGTTTGAAAATCAAGGTTTCCACGCACATGTATATTCGGCCAAACAAAGTATCTCAAGAGGTATCTTCATGAAACATAACCATATGCTCATAAACTTAACATAACTTGGCACATAAGCGTCCAACATATCTACATACAAAACCATGTACTAACAAGGCTACATATACACACAAAATAGCCTAAATACAAGCATCACTAGCTTGGAAACATACCAAGGATGCTACAAGTCCAAAATAGCCAAGGTTAAGTTTTACAAGCCATGTACCCTTACTCCCCAAGAAGATACCTAAGTGTGCAATACAGTAGCACACACTGAAGCACCAACCCAATGACCATGTTCATGGTCACGAAAGTGAACACTACAATTAGAGCCATAGTCCATACATCCATCCTGCACCTAGATTGATCCCACAACTACACAAGCCTGGAAAACTTAGAATATAAGTTTCAGCCTTAAACCATAAGACTTGTAATGCAAGTAATCAAGCCAAGATTGAGTTGGCACATACCTTGAGCAATAAGTGTACTACCTAGCACAAAACTAGCAACTCAAGCAAACTACTCAAGCTGTGTATCCTTTCCTGAAAAAAAAAAGGAAATGTATGGGCATGAGTATTAAACTCAGTAGGGATTCACAAACGACCATATAAGGTCTATTTAGTTAAGTCCATGACTTAACCTTCACAAGCCTACTTGTCCTACAAGAAAGACATGAAAACAAGGAAAACACAAATAGGCCGAGACATATAATCATCATAAACCAACAATATATGGGTTAGCATGCACAAACAGACAACCAAGCACACAAAACACACACACACACCACAAGATACATTCAGCCATATTCACTAGCATGTGTCCATGTGCACTTTTTTGCACTTACATCTTCACAACTTTACTCCCATTCCACTAGAGCTTCGAATTCACTAGCAAGTTGGCCTCCCTCACTAAGAATTCTAACACATGCCATTACCTTGACTAGCTAGCCAAATAATACAAGCCTGAAAGATTCTCAATATGCCCTTCAAGCAACTAAGATCACATAGCAAATTTCAACCATCACTTAGTTACTTTATTTACTTGATCATGGAATATAACCAAGAATCCAAGTAAACTATGAAACCCTACCTTCTCAAACACAAGCTTGAGCTCTCAGTTGAGTATGTCTCTAAGCTTCCAATCCAAGGTTGCCTAGCATAACAAGGCCATCACTTAGCCATTCTAATCACTTGATCGTGGACATTTACCAAGAATTTCAAGTGAATCATGAGCCTTACCTCAAATTTGAGCTTGAAAGCTCTCGGCTGAACCTTGTTCTCCAATTTTCAAGCTCCAAACTTGAACTCAAGGTCACCTACCTCCAAAATTGAGGATTCCAAGCTTGGTTTCGTAATCAAGCTTCACTTTGACCTTAATTTGGCATCAAAACGTCAAGAACACTCCAAGAACAACTCAAGCCTTCTAAACTCGGTCAAGGACACAAATGAAAGCTTTTAGCCGAAATTAATTTCCTTGTTTGCTAAGTGGAATCATGTTTAATCGGTTATGGCCACATGTTCTTCTTTTGGCTTAATGTCACTTTTGATCTTAAACTATTTTGCATGGATCACTTCACCCCTTAAGTCTCTATGGCTTCACCTTAGTCACTAGAATACATGTTCATTTTGGCATTAATCTTAACTCATGGCCTACATTGCCAAGCTTTAATCAAAATGGCTATAAATGGTTATTAGCCCATGCATATTTTCGGCATTTTACCAAGCTTAATTAACCATAAAAGTAATGGTATAATTCTTGGTGGAAAGCATAATCATAACCGGCCATCAAAGTAAAAAAGGAAATGGCCTAATTCCTCAATTCTCCTTGCACTTATTTGCATGGCCGAAATTGCTAATTTAAGTTTCATAGTTTCATTTGCATCACTAGTTCAAGTGTACATTGTAGTCCTTCAACTTTTTTTGATGCCAAAAACATGATGGTCTAATTTTCCATGCACACTTAGAATCCAAACTTTCTTAGGTTTACACTTAAACCCTTATCCCCATTTTCAATCAAGTCCCTCATGTTTAAAATTGGTGTTTTTCTATATTCTTGGCCTAAGCCAAGTACTAAGGGATGGTACTAACACCACTTGTTGCCGAACTTGGGCATCCCCAAGGGTGATTTCAAACCCGTTACTTCCCCTACTTTTGGTGTAGGTCCCTCTGAACTCCCAATGCTCGGGTGGATTGACCTGCCCTTAATGCTAAAGGGAACTTCGGTTTAGAACAAGGAAGAGCTCTTTGGCTCCATAATGACAAGGTTCATTGTCATAGATGTCCCTTCTTTATACAATGTCATCCTAGGAAGGCAGACACAAGGAAATCTCCACATTTATCTAGATGTGAAGTACCTAATGGTCACCTTTGGCGTGAAGGAAGAGGACATGGAGATATTTATTGATCAAGCTGAGGTGAGAAATGTCTTCGTGAAGGCAAGACAAAGTCCAATGAAAGTTCATGCACAGACTTCAGAAGAAAAGAGCATACTCTCTGAAGAGGCAATAGGAGAAGGAGTAGGTGACCTTAAAAAAATAGAAACAGAAGATGTAGAACTTGTCCCGGGCTGAAGTTCCCGAGTAGGGAAACAACTAGTCGAAGGTGACATGCAAAAGCTTGTATCTTTTCTGTTAATGAAAAAAGATATGTTTGCATACTCCCTAAAGGACATGCCTGGGGTAGACCCTGGTATAATTCAACATACTCTTCAAGTAAGTCTGAAGGTAAAACCCATTTGACAAAAAAAGCACAGCCTCTCAGCGTATAAGAGCAATTTTGTCAAAACCAAAATCCAACGGTTAGTATAGGTGGGTGTAATAAGAGAATTCAAGTACCCCAAATGGCTTAGCAATGTTGTTATCACCACGAAGGAAGAGAGTGATAAGCTCTGAATGTACATCGACTTCCGAAACATAAACTATGCCTGTCCTAAGGATTCTTATGCTCTACCACCTGTAGATCAATTGGTAGACTCAATGGCCGAATATGGTCTACTTAGCTTCCTCAATGCCTTCAGTGGATACCACCAAATCCAGACGGATCCTAAAGGCAAGGAAAAAACTGCCTTCATCACAGAAGTCGGGACCTACTGTTAGATGAGAATGCCCTTTGGCCTTAAAAATGCAAGGGACACGTACCAAAGGTTGATGAACAGGGTGTTCGACTCCCAACTTGGGAGAAATATGTAAGTATATGTTGACGATATGATAGTTAAGAGAAAACTTCCTAGTAATCATATGTTAGACTTAAAGGAAACATTTCACCGACTCCAGGAATTCAGAATCCGTTTCATTCCTGAGAAGTGTGTATTCGGAGTGAATGTAGGCAAATTACTCGGATTCATGGTATCAAAAAGAGGTATTGATGCGAACCTAGAAAAGGTTAAGGCCCTGCTAGGATTCTGAACTCCCACAACGATAAAGGACATGGAAAGACTAATGGGGAGAATCACATCCCTTAGCAGATTCACTTCTAGATACGGGGATAAGTGTTGACCATTCTTCAAAGTGCTCACCGAAGCAGCAAAAAATGAAGGTGACTTCAGTTCCAAGGAACACCCTTGAAATGAAGACTGCCAAAAGGCTTGGGATGAGCTCAAAAGCTACCTAACCCATCTGCCGACACTTCGGCAGCCGCGAGAGGGTGAACCCTTCATCCTTTACCTTGCCATCACTAAAAAGGTAGTAAGGTCAGTGTTAGTAAAGGAAGAGGGAGGAAAGCAATGGCAGTGTACTATGTGAGTAAGTCCCTGCATGGTGCGGAAGTTAGGTACCCTCTTCTACAAAAGGCCATCTATGTCCTATTATTGGCAAGTAGAAGGTTGCGACCTTACTTCCAAGGGCACCCTAACATAGTTTGAAGCAACGTACCTCTTCGAGATGTCATGAGAAAGGTGGACCACTTAGGAAGATTGTCAAAATGGTGCATTGAGCTCGGTCAATACTACATCACCTATGAGCCGAGAAGGGCAATAAAGGCCCATCATTGGCAAACTTCATTACCGAAGTCCCAAAAATTGAGGATACCCTAGAAGACCTTGGAAAAGATGAACCTGAGTGGACAGTCTTTGTTAATGGAGCCTCCAGTTCCGAACACCAAGGAGCTGAAGTAATCCTCCGTGGGCCCAAAGGTATGGAAGCTGGGAAGGCCATCAAATTCAGATTCAATGTCACCAACAATGTCGCAGAATATGAAGCCCTTGTAGTAGGCTTGAGGCTGGAAAAAAGAGTTAGTGTAAGGAATCTAAAGGACCATAGTGATTCTCAGCTAGTGGTACAACAGATGGCGGGGCACTACGGGGCAAAGGACCAAAACTTGGCAAAGTACCATGATCTTGTGAAAAAGCCTATCTAGGAGTTTGGCATGGTAGATATAGAAAATGTACCTCGGCGAGACAATATGGAAGCCGATACTCAGGCCAAATCAAAAGAGTCTACTGAGGTACTGTATAAGCCAAGTGTGGCAGTAATGTGCATAGCAACCTCGGGAGGAGCGTGGAAATACCATATCAAGAAATACCTCACAACGTCAGAACTTCCTAAAGATCCTCTCAAAGCTGCAAAAGTGCGAAAGTGCTCTAGAAGATACTTCCTAATTTGGGAATAGTTGTACCGGCAAAGGTACGCAAGTCCGTTACAGAGGTGTGTCAGGGAAGAAGATGTTGAGATGATCCTCAAAGAAGTCCATGAGGGAGCCTGTGGTTCTCGTATAGGAACTAATGCCCTCGCCAGGGTACTACTCCGCTAAGGATACTTTTGGCCTACCTTGAGGAAGGATGTGAGGCAGTTCATTCAGAAATATGACAACTGCCAGAGACACGCTTCTGTCTGGAGACTACCCTCGGAAGTCATAACTTTGGCAAACTACCCCTACCCCTTCACCATTGCGGTATAGACCTCTTTGGGCCTCTCCCAACAGCTCTCGGAGGAGTGAAATTTTGTGTAGTCGCAGTAGACTACTTCACCAAGTGGATTAAGGCAAAGCCTTTAGCAGCAATATTAGCGAGGGACATACAGAGATTTGTCTGGAAGAACATCATATGCAGATTTGGCATTCTGAGGGTGATAGTTGTTAGGACCATCCCTTAAGTACTTGGCTTAGGCCAAGAATATAGAGAAACACCAATTTAAAACATGAGGGACTTCATTGAAAATGAGGATGAGGGTGTAAATGTAAACCTGAGAAAGTTGGGTTTCAAGTGTGCATGGGAAAATTAGACCACGATGTTTTTGGCATGAAATAAAGTTGGAGGACTACAATGTACACTTGTACTGGTGATGCAAATGAAACAATGAAGCATTTAAGGGTGAATTCGGCCATGCAAATAAGTACAAGGGCAAAGGTGGAATTAGACCAAATTTTTGTTGACTAAAATGGCCGGTTATAATTTTGTCTTCCACCAACGTTTTTATACCAATATTATAAGGTTAATTAAAATGGTAAAATGTTGAAATTGAGCATGGGTTAATTACCATTTTAGGCCATGTTAATGAAAGCTTGGCAATTTGAGCCATGAATTAAGATTTGGGCCGAAATGATCCTATATTCTAGTGCCTAAAGTATGACTATGGAAACTTGAAGGGTGAAACGCACAATGCAAATAAGTATGGGACTAAATGGAGCGTTAAACCATTTCATTCGACATGTGTCCATAACCGGCTGCCATATTCCATTAAATCGTTAAAACCAATTGTATACGGCTTGCTTGCATTTTCATCTTGTTGGCCGAGAATCAAAAGGCTTCAAAGTGTGTTTTATTGTTCATGAAGAGTTCTTGAGTTTGGCTGCCGTTTTGATGCAAATTGAAGTGGAAACGGAAGCTTGATCACAAAACCAAGCTTGGAATCCTTGAATTAGAAGGTAGGCGACCTTGAATGTCAAGTTTAGAGCTTGGAATTTGAAGAACAAGTCTTGGCCGAGAGCTTTCAAGCTTAATTTAGAGGTATAGCTTCATAAATTCACTTGTATTCTTGGTAAATTTCCATGATCAAGTGATTATGATAGCTAATTGAAGGCTTTGTAGTGTTAGGCAACATAATTGAATTTCGGCCTTAGTTACTCAAGCAACCGAGAGCTCAAGCTTTGATTTAAGGTAGGGTTTTCACATTTACTTGTATTCTTGGTACTTTTCCATGAACAAGTAATTATGGCAACTAAGTGATGTTTATATGATGCTATATGATCTTAGCTTGCTAGATGGGCATATTGAGGAGATTCGGTTATGTGTTAATTGGCTAGCTAGTCAAGGTAATGCCATGTGTTAAGATTCCTAGTGAGGGAGGCCAACTTGCTAGTGAATTTGGAGCTCTTGTGGAATGGGAGTAAAGTTGTGAAGATGGAAGTACAAAAAAGTGCACATGGACACATGCTAGTGAATATGGCCGAATGTATACTTGTGGTGTGTGTGTGTGTTTTGTGTGCTTGGTTGTTTGTTTGTGCATGCTAACCCATATATTGATGGTTTATGATGATTATATGTCTTGGTCTCTTTGTGTTTTCCTTGTTTTCATGTCTTTCTTGCAGGACAAGTAAGCTTGTGGAGGTTAAGTCATGGACTTAACTAAATAGACCTTACATGGTGGTTTGTGAATCCCTACTGAGTAATTGTTACTCATTGCCCTTACATTTTTGTTTCAGGAAAGGATATACAGCTTGAGTAGTTTGCTTGAGTTGCTAGTTGTGTGCTAGTTAGTACACTTATTGCTTGAGGTATGTGCCAACTGAATCTTGGCTTGATTACTAGCATTACAAGTCTTATGGTTTAAGGCCGAAACTTATGTTCTAAGTTTGCAGGCTTGTGTAGTTGTGGGATCAGTCTAGGTGCAGGATGGATGTGTGGACTATGGCTCTGATTGTGGCATTTACTTTCATGACCATGAACATGGTCATTGGGTTGGTTCTGCAGTGTGTGCTGCTATATTGCACACTTAGGTACCTTCTGGGAGAGTAGGGTACTTGGTTTGTAAAACTTAACCTCAGCTATTTTGGACTAGTAGCAACCTTGGTATGTTTCCAAGCTAGTGATGCTTGTACTTAGGCTATTTTGTGTGTATATGCAGCCTTGTTAGTACATGGTTTTGTATGTACATATGTTGGATGCTTATGTGCCAAGTTATGTTAAGTTATGAGTATGTGGATATATTTCATGGAGATGCCTCTTGAGATACTGTGTTTAGCTGAATATACATGTGCATGGAAACTTTGATTTTCAAACTACAAAGATGTGGGCTTCTTGGTTGTCATTCACGAAAGTAGCACACCTGATGAGCACACATCCTAGACACTTAACAGATTAAGTGTATGCCTTGCTTGTATTGCAAGTTAGTGGTTGGGCCTTAGTTAAGCTGCAGGTTATTGTTCTTATTAACTCATAAGCCTCCTAGGAAACATCCCAGCTCTCAGCTTAAGAAAATAAGACTTAAAACTACCTAACAAACAGCAGCTAAAATCATAGGTAGTTAATAACTCTTGGGTAATTTGGTGAGTGGCACTGAGAGTGCACAGGCTGGGGCCTGTGTGGGGTGTGACAATAGTAGCTAATAATTGTTCTCAATTTACTGATAAGAGGTTCCAAGATTTCACTACCAACCTCAGAATTTAATTGCAGTTCACCTTGGTGGCCCATCCTCAGAGCAATGGATAGGTTGAAGTGTCTAATAGAACAATAAAAGATGGTCTGAAAAAGAGGTTGAAAGAAGCAAAGGGAAAATGGCCAGGAAAGTTTCTGAGTGTGCTATGGAGCTATCGAACAACTCCTAGAAGGGCCACGAGTACGACACCCTTCTCACTTGTCTTTGGAACAAAGGCCATTATCCTCGTTGAGGTCGTACAGCCATATGTTAGAATACAAGTGTTCAATGAAGAAGGGAACAACCTCAGTTTAAGGGCCAAGTTGGATTTAATTGATGAGCATAAAGATATGGCCGAGCTTAGAAGAAAAGCTTTTCAATAGAGAATAGTCGTTGCTACAAACTTGCATGTTAAGCATAAAGGAATTAACAAAGGGGACCTCGTCCTTTGAAGGGCTGAATTTGAAGCCCGAAGGTCATCCCATGGCGCACTTCAGGAAAATTGGGATGGACCTTATTTGGTCCTCGAAGAAGTTCGACTAGGAGTCTACAAGCTTGGTAATACTGAAGGATGAGAGTTGAAAAATACATGGCATTCAAACTCTCTGAAAAAATTTTACACTTAGAACATTTTCTGGTTGGAAAATTGTGCAAAAAACACCAAGGGAGGTATGACCGAAGGTGGTAATTTCCTTTGACCGAACATGGTTCCATCCGAGGGGCATCGATCGAGCATGGTCATGTCTGAAGGTGGAAAACCGAAAGTAGTTGTTTCCTGAATTACATAAGTGAATTCCCATACTTAGAAAAATTTTCAAGGTGGTCGAATCCTAAGGTGCCTATGTGTAAAGTTATACATTTTTGCCGAAGCATAATGACCGAACATGTTCACTTCCAGGGGAGAAAACCAAACATATTCGCTTCCGAGGGGAGACTGAACAAGGTCACTTTCGAAGGGGCATTCAAGAAAATAGGAAACCTTTGCCAAAGGGAATCAACCGAACATGGTTGGCAAAAAAGGCACTTAACTATTTTTTACACAAGTTAAGTTTTGCCGAAGATATTCAACCGAACATGTTTGATCTTATAAAGACCTAACTATCACCCCAAAGGTCATTGACCAAAGATGGTTGTGAATCCCCTCGGCCAAAGATAGTAGAGTGTTAAAGAATGAAGATGATATCCGAAGACCAATCGTGGACTTAGCAAAATTTTGAAAAAGAAATAAATTTCATTAACACTTCATCATAAAATACAAGGAGCAGATTACAGGGGAAGAAGAAAAAGGAAGCCTATTCGGGGTCATAGTCACCTGCTGGCTCCTTAGCATCTTCAGCTTCTTCACTTTCGGCGTCATCTTCTTTGGCAATAACTTTTGGGGCCAAAGGTGGATTAACTAGGAGATTGAGGAACTTTATCCCCGACTACTGCCAAGATGGTCCTTTGGGGATGTCCAGGGCTGCAAAAAAAAAAGGGTCGAGGTTGGGAAATCTGGATAGAACTTAGTGACGAGCCAGCCAAAAACCGTCCTAATAAGAAGACTTAGTTGCCTGATCAGACTTAGCCTTCTCAGCATCCAAGTCCTTCAGTTCTCTCTTGGGGACCTTAACCTCCCTTTCCAACTTCTTCTTTTTCTTCTTTTTCCTTCTTCAGCCTATCGACATTGGCTTGGACTTTAGAGTTAAGAGAAAATGCCTTTGTAAGATCAGCAACAGCATTCTCCTTCTCCTTTTGGAAAACCTCATTTACCGAGGGCAAAGATATCACCCTCGTGCTGAGGTTAGACAACTTCAAAGAAAATTCTTGAATCAGCTCCCCCTAGCTCTTAAGCACCTCCTCCTGAAGGTTAGCCAGATCCTCCTCGGCTATCTTATTAAGCTCGCTGTACTTAACGGCTGAGTTGACAAGGAGTTCCTTGGACTTAGCCAAACTCTCTTCTGACCGACTTCGGAGCAAGGTTTGTTTAGTCGCCTAGGCCCGTAGGTACCCACTGTACGCCAACAGCTACAAAAAGGGAAAATTCCAAATAAGGGTCAAAAAGGAACTCAGGAAAGGGAAATTAGAAATTAGAAATTTTCTAAGTCCTAAAGGATTAAAGTTTACCTGGGCAGCCTGCTCGTTCATCCTCACGGTGAGGATTTCTTCATTGGGGCACTCCTCGGTTAGGGACTGGAAAGTGGCGTTTGTCATAATGCCCTTCGCCATGTGCGGAGCCATCTTTTGGCTATCCTCAGAGAACAGATTCATGTCCTCTGTGAAAGTCCAGAAGGGCTCCCTCGGGATTTTGGAATTCTGAATACCACTCCCTCGGGCGTGGTCCTCCACCTAGGGGGCCTGTACTTCTTTGCCTGCAAAGTCACGCCGAAGCTCCATTAGAATGTTATCCCTTAGCCATTCATCTATAAGGTCTAAAATGCCAAAAATTTCCAAACTCATAGAAGAATGGCTAAGGGACAAACCTGGAGGAAGTTCGGCATCTTCTTCCTCGGAGTGACTAACTTTTAGGACATCGGTGGGAACACCTTTGCCTTTCCTTTTTTGGCATTCCTCAAGTTTTTCGGCCAAAAGACCATTGACCGAAGTCCCCAAAATATATGCAGCAATACTAGGACTAAAGGGAGTTAAACAAATAGTTGGCTCCAAAGCTGGATCAACATGAACAGTAGTTTGGTTCTGCACCTCCACAGAGTTTTTGGGCGGAGGCGGAAGGGAGTCCTCCTTGGCCTTCTTCAACTTTGATGCCGAAGATGGTCCCCCTGGCTCTTTTTTCCTTTTCGGCATCACCTTCTTTCTTTGCTGCTCCCCCTTCTCCGCTTGGCCGAGGAAGAGACTCTTGTAGAAGGCAGTAGACTTGTCACCCATCTCTACAAAAAGAAGAATATCAATGTAAGTACAGAGGATATATATGACGAAAATCTAGAAAGGGACTTACTCTCTTGAAGAACCGGATAGATGACTTGTTGCCCCAAAGGAGGTTTACCAACCAGCCTTCTTGCCATCAAAAAGGGGCTTTGGCATATCCTTGTCAGTAATATGTTCTTTGACTACCCCCAGCTCCCGAAGAACCTCTTCGGTCATAAAGTTCCACCTAATGGGGAAGGGGTATAGGGAACGCGAAGGGACCTCGGGATCCCAATCCGTGACAGCCCAAATACGATTATAAAATTCTTTGAATTATGATTCTAACTCCAAAGTTAGTAGCTTTCCGGGATCTACTACTTCAATGTCAAGAGTCCCCGAGGCCCATTTTCTTGGCACATGCTTCCACTGCTCATCCACCTTCAGAAAGAAGAACTTCTTTTGCCACACTCGCAAACTTTCCTTCATTCTGAAGGTGAACATATATTTCTTGCTCCTAGATCCCCAAGGAAGCAAGAAGTAGAAGCCACCGATCGGAACTAGGTGGAGTTTGCAGTACTACATGAAGAAGATAAAGTGGGGCTCTATTTTGAAGACCCCACACATGCAAAGGAAGGCGTTGAAATAAGAATAGGAGTTCGGGGGAAGTTGGTTCACGGCTATGCCATGGAATTGGCAAAAGTCAAAAACCATCTTCGAAGGATGAAACCAAAGTCCGGCCTTCAGTTGAGCCCTAAAGATGGTAACCTCATATGAATAAGGGGTATATTTGGGCATACCAGGGCTAGGAAGCCTAGTGACAGCATAAGAAGGAAGAAAGAATTTAGCCAACCACTTTTGGACTTTCTCCGAAGTCGCATAGCTCCGGATGAGAGTTAAGTGGAAGTCAACTGTTGCCCACTCTGGGATAATCCAATTATGGTGCCAAAACTGTGCATTTAAACTCCAAGGATTGGTGTGTCCTATAGGTCATCAGAACAACACCCCTAGTGTACAAACTCAAGTGACCCTCTTGAGCACTATGTAAATACATGCATATTGGTCTAACTGTAACACACATATTCACATTTATGCACACCATGGCGGCTAAGAAGAAAAACACTAGCACAAGTCTTAGTTTTGGCTTCCACACATTAAGCATTCTTACTAGGTTCAAAAAATTCTAGCCACTATGCCCAAACTTCCTCAAATAAACTATATCATTATAGCCATGTAAACCCCCTATTTTCTTTGCACCATTATCAAGTAGTTAGAGAAAACCAAGGAATTTTTTTTACATCAATAGCCCACCTATGGACCAAGTTATGGATTTTTTAAGTTGGTTACAAAATTCTGACCAAATGAACAGTAACTTAGCCAACTTTGCAACATCATATCTTTGGGTACAGGGCTCTAAATCCAGAAATTCTAGACCCCCATTAAACCTTTAGATGTACTCTAGGCATAGTCAAAATTTCATACCACACAGGGAGATATTCAACTTTAGGTACAGGGTCAAAATTCTGGCAACTTTTGGACCATTTTGCCTATACAATTTTTCAAAACCATTTAATCACTTCATTCACAAAGATAAAGCCCACCAAGGCTATCCCATACATGTACAATACACATATGAATTACATTCTCTTGCATCTAGAAACTTTATGTGGCCAAAGCATAATTTACAAGTAAGCAGCCTATCATTCACACTTAGGCAGCTTTGCACCACATCACATACATAGCCACAACAATACTCAAATGTTCACATACTTGTCTCATTTTACATACACTACATGTACAAGCATACATGCACTAAAACATGGTCTTAACTCAGCCAGATACGCACCCTAACTTACAGAACGGACCTCAGAAACAGGATGCTGGACAGCTGCTGCACAACACAATAAGTACCATCACTAAAAATACCAAATGTCCTCTTAATATCACAAAAGTCTCCAAATCATAACTAGACATATGGAATTTTATGTACCTGAAATTTCAGATCAAAACTCAAACGATAAAGGTCAGTTTGAATGTGATCTTTCTGCTAGACCTGAAATGGACAAAAAGGGGGTAAGTTTCTTGAATGAAACTGAGTAAGGGCCTATCATTAGAAACTTGAATTCCCATAAACATACCTAAAATAAAAAGACATAAAAACAAAAAAAAATAACATATTCAAAAATATAGCCATCCAAATTCACAAACAAACAGAACACAATCAAATGCAATGCTAGCAACAATACATCATTAGGGTTAGTCCATAAACAATCAAACAAAAAATATGTAACCACTATGGCAGACCTCCTTAAGATAATGCCTGGTCTTATGAGGTTAATTGGTCTTAGTTAGTACTAACTTGGGTTCTAGAAACCCCTGTAAACATTGCCATCTTACTGCATGAAAAAAGTAAGGCTGGAACCTTGTTCATGCACTCCCCTTTAACCCATACTTGGTTCCTTGAGCTTTTTGCGCTCTTCCAAGCATGGTCATAGCTTCATGGATGCTTGATCATCATCTTAAGACAGTAAACAACCATGAAACATGAATATAAAACCCTTACCTAAGCTGTGAAAGCTGAAATCTTCAAGAGATACACAACAAACCCGAAAATTAGGGTTTTTCTTGTTCCTGGTGCATCCGATTGCCTTCCTTTTTGATTTCTTGAGAGATTGAGCTATGGTGTCAATAGAAGCCTATGGAGGAGCTAAGGAAGAAGGCTGTGGCTGGTTATGGTCGAAATGGTCAAGGAAAGGCAAGAAATCAAGATATTTTACTTGATTTAATTAGTTTAACCTTAACCTTCACTTTGGTCACTATAAGTATGCCTTAATCAAGGACTTTTTGGCTAATCTTTAGCCCACATTTTTGACCTTAGAACCTAGAAATAAAAGGCTGTGATAATCCTAGAAATGGCCATCTTTGACTCTTGTCAAAAGTTATCCTATCCTTAAGTTATTTTTGGGAACAATTGTACACATAGTTGTCCAAGGTTCTTGAATCGTAGCTTTTGTTTCCTTTATGTAATTGAGCCTCCAAAAATTGCTTCCATAGCATTCAAATTGTTCCAAAATCTCTCTTTTAGAGTTGTACAATTGAGTACCCAAGTCTTGAAATCTTGCAATAAGACCCATAGATTACTAGTAAAACAAGCAATCTTCTAGGGTTTCCTTTAGCACCAAGTAACCATTGTAATCTTTTAAGGACTTGTAGATTATTCAGTTTACACCTCACATTTCATTCACTATGGTGAAAATTACACTATATAATGGTTTATAACCATTATGCCTTTATACTGTAATTTTCCCATTTGTTGAGGTGGTAACATTTCTACCCCTTTAAAAATTTTGGTCTTCCAAAATTGCCCTTAGCTTGGGGTACTCATCTGGATACCCTTCTAGAATTTCTTTCTCAATTTCCCAGGCTGCCTCTTTTTCAGAATGGTTTGACCATTGTACTTTAACCATAGGAATTAGTTTGTTTCTTAACCTTCTGGTATCCTTGGGTAAGATAGCTATAGGTTTCTCTTCATATGTCAAGTTAGGTTCCAACTGTATGTCTTCCACTACTCTAGCATGCTTTGTGTCCAATAGACACTTCCTAAGCATATTGATATGAAAAACAGTATGAACACTTGACATGCTAGGCGGTAGAGCTAACTTGAATGCTACCTTGCCAACTCTGTCCAAGATCTCATAAGGACCTATATATCTTCAAGCTAACTTGGTTCTTCTGCCAAATCTGACAGTGCCTTTGGTTGGTGCAATTTTTAGCCAAACATTGTCACCAACCTCAAACTCCAAGTTTCTCCTTCTTTTATTCACATAGGCCGTGCTCCTTTCATTGGCTGCCTTTAATCTCTCTTGAATCTTCTTGATCTTGGTAGTAGTTTCCTCATTGATTTCAGGACCTAACTCTAGCCGATTTGAGGCTTCCACCCAACAGTGGGGTGTCATGCACCTTCTTCCATATAATGCTTCATAAGGTGCCATGCCAATGGTACTTTGCTAACTATTGTTATATGAGAATTCCACCAATGGCAAGTGTTGGTCCCATTAACCTCTGAAATTCAACACATAGCTCCTGAGCACATCTTCTAATATCTATATCACC
Source organism: Aquilaria sinensis (assembly GCA_005392925.1). NCBI lineage: Eukaryota > Viridiplantae > Streptophyta > Magnoliopsida > Malvales > Thymelaeaceae > Aquilaria > Aquilaria sinensis. The sequence goes on from SMDT01001285.1 coordinate 32,696, forward strand.
CTTTCAGATTGCCCATCTGTCTGAGGATGATAAGCAGTACTCAGATGGATTTTGGTTCCTAGTGCTTTATGATAAGCACTCCAAAATTAAGCTCTAAATCTTGGATCTCTATCAGATACAATGGAGTCTAGCAGTCCATGTAATCTCATTATCTCCTAGACATACTTCTGCGTTAACTTCTCTAAGGAGTCTATGAGTTTCATAGGTAAGAAGTGGGCACATTTGGTTACCCTATCCACAATGACCCAGATTGTATCATGCCTTAATCTGGTTGTAGGCAACCCAGTCAAAAAGTCCATGGTTATGTTGTCCCACTTCTTCACTAGTATAGGTAGAGTCTATAAGGAACCAGCTGGCTTCTGGTGCTCTACCTTTACCCTCTGGCATGTGGCACATTTGGAGACATAAGTAACTATGTCTCTTTTCATGTCTGGCAACCAAAAGTGAGTCTTCAAGTCTTTATACATTTTCTCACTTCCTGGATGTATGTTTAACTTGCTTGTGTGAGCTTCTTGGAGTATTTCATACCTAAGCTTTGGTCCTTTAGGCACATAGATTCAGTTCTTGAAGTACAGTAATCCTTGCTTATAGGCAAAGGATTGATACAAGGAACCTTTTTCCTCTCCTGAAATCTTTTTCAGATCAAGATTTGTCTCCTGTGCCTTTTTGGCTTCTTCAATCCATCCATATTGAATTGTCAATGTGTAGATTTCAGCTTCCTCCCACTTATGCCATTTATGCCATAGGCATAACAGACTATTCTGCTCATCATGATCAGCTATGGATCCTCATTTCAAAATTCCTGTGTACTTCTTGCTCAAGGCATCTGCTACTAGATTGCCTTTGCCCTCTGTGTACTCTATACCGTAGTCGAAGTCCTTGATGTACTCCAACCATCTCCTTTGCCTCATGTTCAACTCTTTCTGAGTGAACAAGTACTTTAGGATCTTATGGTCAGTGTAGATCACAAAGGAACTGCCCATCAAGTAATGTCTCCATTGTTTTAGAACAAAAATCATTGCTCCCAGTTCTAGGTCATGGGTAGGATAATTTTGCTCATGGGGTCTTAACTGCCTTGACCCATAAGTAATGACATTTCTGTCTTGCATAAGCACACAACCTAACCTAGATCTAGATGCATCTGTATATATGATCTAGGGCTTACTTGGATCAGGAAGAATCAACACTGGGGCTTCAATCAACCTCTGCTTGAGCTCTTGGAAACTCTTTTCACACTTTTCAGTCCACTCAAATCTTTGACTTTTCTTGGTCAGATGAGTAAGAACTGAGGCAATCATGGAAAAGCCTGATAAAAATCTCTTGTAGTATCCAACTAATCCAAGGAAACTTCTAATTTCCTTAACAGTCTTTGGTATTTCCCACTGTTGCACTGCCTTGACCTTTTCAGGGTCTGCCTTAAGGCCTTGTGCATCTATGATGTGTCCTAGCAAAGACACTTCCCTTATCCAAAATTCAAACTTGGATAACTAGGCATAAAGCTGATGCTGTAACAGAGTCTTTAAGGCAATCTTCAGATGATGTTCATGTTCATTCTTGTCCTTGGAATAGACTAGGATGTCATCAATGAACACAACCACAAATTTGTCCATATGTGGTCTAAACACCCTATTCATCAAGTCCATGAAAGCAACTGGGGCATTAGTCAAACCAAATGGCATGGCTGTCTACTCATAATGCCCATATATGGTCCTAAATGCAGTCTTAGGAATGTCCTCTTCCTTTACTCTCAATTGAAAGTATCCAGATCTTAAATCTATCTTAGAGAAGATCTTAGCTCCCTTGAGTTGATAAAAAAGATCCTCAATCCTCGGGAGTGGATACTTGTTCTTGATAGTCACTGCATTGAGCTTCCTGTAGTCAATGCATAGTCTCAAAGATCCATCTTTCTTTTTCACAAAGAGAACAGGAGCTCCCCATGGTGAAACACTTGGCCTTATGAACCCCTTTTCAAGAAGTTCATCAAGTTGTTTCTTGATCTCATTCATCTCTATGATTGGCATTCTGTAAGGAGGTATGGATATTGGACTAGCTCCTGGTTGCAGCTTGATTTCAAACTCAATCTCCCTTTGTGGAGGAATACCTGGTAGGTCTTTAGGAAAGACTTGTGGAAAATCCCTCACTATAGGTATTCTATCCACTTCTTCTTCACAGTGCAATTGATTCAATGCATAACAATAATCATGCTTAGAAATCACAGGTATCTCATCTAGTTCCTCTAGCTCCATGCCATGCATTTTATACACTAATTCCTTAGAATTCACTAATGCATGCACTTCACCATCAGGCAACGTGATTTCCCTCTTAGGACAATCAATTCTTATGTTATGCTTAGTAAGCCAATTCATACCTAGCACTAAATCATACTTAGGAATGTCCAACACTAGCAGATTAGTCATAACCTTACTCTTTCCTACTACTAGCTCACAATCCTTAGCTAGGTCATTAGTGAAAAGACATTGACTACTTACTGTTTTCACTAAGGATATCCTAGGCATGATCTTAGTAGGCAATTTCATGGCATGAACAAATTTCCTAGCCACTATAGACACAGTTGCACCAGTATCAAACAGAACACTAACAAGCATACCATTAAGGTGAATATTACCTCTTAGTGCTCCTCCCCGCTCTGATGTCTCTGGCCTCTCCACTTGGAAGACTATACTAGCTCTCTGGAATGGAGGCCGAAGCCCTAGAGAAACTGGCCTCTACTGTCCCTTCTTAGGTGCTCCCCCTCTAGTTCCTACCCAATAGGCCTTACTGGACCTTGCTCTTCTGGCCTCCTTTGAGCCTATGGGCAGTCTTTGATCCAATGATCCATGGATTCACATCTTAGACACACTTGGGTGTCAAAATAGCAAGGTTTCTTTCCATGAAACTTCTTGCATTTAGGGCACCTTAGGCTAGGGAAGTTCCCCTTAACCTTGGCCTCACCACCAAAACGGGAATTATTGGCAATTCCCCTGCCATGTGGTGGCTTCTTTTGTTTGCCTCCTGCCTGACTACTTTCCCCTGGTCCACTGAGAAAGTACCTAGTCTCATACTCTTCTTGCTCTACTAATAAAGCTTTCTGCACTGCTTCATAATATGTCACTGCTCCAAAAGGTCTAACAGCCTTTCTAATGTCTAACTTTAGGCCTCTGATAAATCTTTTGGCCTTCAACTCCTCCAGCCCATGATACTGAGGAGCATAGCTCACCAACTGATTGAATTTGTGCTCATACTCTAGGACACTGAGGTTGTCCTGCCTTAGAGCATCAAATTCAGCTTGCTTCATATCCTTAATAGCATCACTAATGTACTGCTCCTGAAACAGCTGTGTAAACTCTGGCCAAGTCATTTCCATGTCTTCTCCTGGCCTTCTACCCTTTTGGACAGCATATCTATCTCTGGTGCTCCTCCACCATATCTCTGCACTACTTACCAGATTGTAGGTAGCCAGTGACACTCTTTTAGTGGAGCTGAGTGGCATCCTCTCAAACATTTTCTCAATGAAGATTAACCACTCCTTAGCTTTCTTTGGCCCAGCTCTTCCATCAAACTATGGAGGTCTTAGGCCTTGGAACTTTTCCAACAGTCTGACCTCATCTAGGTAGATCCACTAATCTATTTCTACTGGATCTGTGAGAGTCCCCTATATCGTGATGCTCTCTATGATCTCCCTGTCTCCTCTTTGATCTTCTCTCATAGCCATCCTCAATCTCATTCCTAGTGGAGGAATGGTGATAGACTGAGGGATTGGTCCTGGACACCTGACCAATCTGAGACCTTAGTTTTCTTCCTCTTGGATTTCTCCTATCATCATCTTCTTCCTCAACAGTTTCATCATTTGCGTCTTTCAAGCTTCCAAAAAGAACATATGTAGATGTGTTCCTAGTATCCTCTTCTGGTTGCTGTTGTGCATCTTGAACTGCTTCTGCTGGAGCTACTTGGTCTCCCTTCTGTTGTGCTTGAATCAACCTCATTAAGTTTTCATTCATCAGAGCTAAGTTCCTTTGAAGCTCTAACCAAACCTGAGGCATTTTAGGGTTTGTTACCCCCTGTTGCCCCTGATTCCCTTTATTATGCCCATTTTCTTGTTGCCTAGAATCAGTAGGAGGCCTTCGGGGTGGTGATAGCCGAAGGGCTATCGCCTCTCCCAGAACGTACTTCCCGCTGGAGTTGTGTTTGGGAAGCCGGGCGTTAGCCGAAAAGAAGCACTGTCCTTGACCTCGACAGGAGCGAAGTCAAGCACCGCAAAGTCAGGACTTCGGCTAAAACGCCAGGAAATCCAAAGGTATTGCCGGCTCCTTCGGGGAACCAAACAGATCGCCTTCGGGACAAAGGCCTAGCCCTTACAAGCAGGAGAGAATCCTCCGAAGGCAGAACTGCTGAACTAAAGGACTCCTCAAACTATGAGCATAACTCCCGAAGAAGGGCGTCCATACCAAAGGACGACCTCGCCCGAAGGACCTCGAGAGTACGGCATAAGCATTTAAGGAGCCTCTGACATGTCGCCCACAGGTGTTACATGTCGCCCCAAACGGCGGTCTGACACGCCGACACTGTCCAGGTCTTGTCACGATTTGTCTCGGTTCAAGGCTCAAGGAGCCTGCCACCGGCTACTTGTCCCCTACGCCCAGAAACTCAGAGAACATTCGACCGAACACGTGTCGCCATTTGAACGGGCTGGGAACTCCTATAAATACCAGGGAACAGACCTTGGCATGGGGTTCGACTCCTCCTCCTTAAGAAAACACAAATAGGCAAGGCCACTAAACCTCCTAGTGCTCCCCATTTTTCATCTCTCAGAACACTAACTAGGGCGTCGGAGGCTTCTCCCCGGAAAAACACCCCGGGGACCTCCTAACCCTATTTTCTGAGTATTTTCAGGCACACTCCCCTGGGAAATTTGAGCTCCAGGCGTTCTCTCCCTCAGGAAGTCCCTCCCGAAGTCACAATGTCTTCCAACAGAGATGTCTCTGGGCATCATTTGGCGCCGTCTGTGGGAACCCACCCTCAGGTCGCCGTCGTTGAGACTTGGCGTTCCAAGGACAAGGGACTCCCGAGGTCCCCGTCCGCACCTGAAGTTCAACCGGCTACTGAGCAAACTATTCCAGGGACTTCTTTGCCGGAGGAGGAGCGTCCTCTTGTTATTACCATGAGTTTTTGTGCGACTTTCAGCGATCTGTTGTGCCTGAGATGACGCAACAGATAGACCAAAGGTGGCCGCAACCAACTCAGGCCCAAAGGCCTCCCTCACCAGTACGCCCTCAGTAGAAAAGCCCCAAGCCAACCTACCACAGCTCGGGAAGTGGAAACCCCCGTGAAGAGTCTTCGACAGAAAACATGCCCCTCGGGGCACGACTTGCGGGACAAGCGGGGACTAAGGGACCTAAAGTCCCATACAAAAGGAACTCATCACCCGAGGTGAAGTCTCCATCCCCTCGGCGTCGAAGTCACTCCCCGAAGAGGCACAGGCAATCTCCTTGCAACGAAGCCTACAAGCACCAGGAGGAAGAGCCTAGCGCCACGCTCCTTTTGGAGAAGATATTGGCGAGGTTGGACAAGGTGGAAAAACAGGTAGCCCGCAAGCCTGTCTGGGCCAGGCTATCTGGGACCTTCTGTGAGGATGAGTCCCCATTCACCCAAGCTGTAGTTTAAGTAGCCATGCCAGGTGACTTCCGAATGCCTCGACTGGAAACGTACGATGCCCGAACTGATCCACAGGCTCATCTGACCAAGTATAGACGCAGCATGATGATGCACGGTGCTGATGACGCCACCTTGTGCAAATGTTTTGAGGTCACCCTCACAGGACCAGCGACAGCCTGGTACAATTCATTAGCTCCAGGAACCATCAGAGAGTTTCAGGAGTTATCTATGGCCTTTGCACAACAAATCATTGGAAGTCAGCCGACGGCGAAGATGCCCATCCAGATGTTTGACATTGCGCAAAGAAGTGGACAAACCATCTGCGACTATGTTGAAAGGTTTAACAGAGAAGCTTTGAGTGTCCCAGACTTTCGGCTTGAAATACGCATCCTCACGATGACACGGGGCCTTCGGAGGGATTCACAGCTGTTTTACGAATTCTACGAAGACCCTCCGGAAACACTTGGAGAGTTCTACCGAAGGGCCGAACAGCACATGACGACTGAAGAGCTGAGAATGGGTGGACCAAAGTCCGATCACCATCAGGCCGAAGGATCCAGCCAGCAAAACCGATATCTAGCCGAACAGGCAGGACGACCTTGGAGAATGCGGGGAAGGAAACTCCCAACCTTCACACCCCTAAACACCACAAGGACCAACATCCTCATGACAATGGAAAGACAGGGGACCCAAATTCAGTGGCCAAGGGCCATGACGGTTGACAACAAAACGAACATAAAGAAGTTCTGCTAGTTCCACCGCGACCACGGCCACGACACTGAAGACTGCTTCCAACTGAAGAAGTACAAAGAGTCGCTGATCAAAATGGGTCAACTTCGGTGTTATCTGCGAATGCCTTCCCCGAAACGGAGAAAAGAGGAGGAAGGAAAGGCAGATGACGAGGATTACAACTCCGACAGAAGGAGAAACCAAAGTCCAAAAAGGCGTCCTCTACCCCCGGCAGGGTTAATACAAACAATCACGATGGGACTTCCATCCTCGGAAAGAAAGAGGAAGGCCAGAGAAATAGCAGTCATGGAATATCAGAGTCCAACGAAGAAGCTGGCCCAAAAGGATGGTTCTGTCGTTATATTTCCCCATGACGACCCACTATTGGTCATGGCAAGGATAGGAAACTGGGATGTAAGGAGAGTGTTACTTGACGATGGATCAAATGCCGACGTCCTGTTTTCACACTTTCTGCTGAGATTGGGCATATCCAGCAGCGACCTCAAGCCTGTCACCTCGCCTACCTTCGGGGTGGGGCCATCTGAGCTACCCGTCCTCGGATGGATGGATCTTCCCCTAATGATGAAAGGGACTTCGGTAGACGGGACTGTTGAGTTATTTGCCTCCACAATGACAAGGTTCATCGTCATGGATGTCCCTTCGTCATACAATGCCATCCTTGGAAGACAGACATAGGGAAATCTCCACATTCGCCCTGATGTGAAATACTTAACTGTCACTTTCGCAACCAAGGATGGAGACGCGGAAATCTTCATCGATCAGAGCGAAGTAAGCAAGGTGTTCGTCAAGGCACGAAAAGCTCCAGCAAACAACTTCACACAAACGATGGAGGCAAAGGCACCAAAGAAGGGCGAGGCAGAAGATCCCGTGAAGGCGGAAATAGAAGAAGTGGAACTTGTCCCAGGCCAAAATACCCGAATAGGGAAAAACTTGGCCGAAGGTGACAAGAAAAAACTTTTATCTTTTCTGCTGACAAATAAAGATCTATTTGCCTACTAGCTGAAAGATATGCCAGGCGTAAACCCTGGCGTAATATAGCATAGCCTTAAAGTAAGTCCGGAGGCAAGACCTGTCCGGCAAAAGAAACGGAGCATCTCGGTCCATAAAAGTAACTTTGTCAAAATCGAGGTCCAGCGCTTGTTAGACGCTGGTGTCGTCAGGGAGGTCAAATACCCCGAATGGTTAAGCAATGTGGTAATTGCCACAAAAGAAGGAAGTAGTAAGCTCCGAATGTGCATCGACTTCAGGAACTTGAACGATGCTTGCCCTAAAGACTCATACCCTCTCCCACCGATAGACCAATTGGTAGACTTAATTGCCGAATACGGGCTCCTAAGTTTCCTAGACGCCTTCAGTCGGTATCATCAAATAAGGATGGACCCCGAAGATGAAGAGAAAACCTCCTTCATCACCGAGGGGGGAACGTATTGTTACGTCAGGATGCCCTTCGGCCTAAAAAATGGAGGAGCAACCTACCAGAGGTTGATGAGCAAGGTCTTTAATGATCAAATAGGAAAAAATATGGAAGTCTATGTCGACGACATGATAGTTAAGAGCAAGCTGCCTAGTGACCACGTCGCGGATCTAAAGGAAACTTTCCACCAGCTCAGAACCTTCGGGATCCACCTTAATCCCGAAAAGTGTATCTTCGGAGTGACCTCGGGAAAGTTTCTTGGGTACATGATATCAGAAAGAGGCATTGATGCAAACCCAGAAAAAATTAAGACTTTACTCGAATTTCGAACTCCCACCACAATAAAAGATGTGCAGAGACTCACTGGAAGGATAACCTCTCTTAGTAGGTTCATTTCCAGATATGGAGACCAGTGTCGAGCGTTCTTCAATGTCCTCACTAAGGCAACAAAAAAGGAGGACAACCTTGGAAATGATGATCATCCTTGGAATAAAGACTGCCAAAAGGCCTGGGAAGAACTCAAAATCTACTTAGCCAGTCTGCCCACCCTGCGACAACCTCGCGAGGGAGAGCCCCTCGTGTTATACCTCGCCATCACAGAAAAAGCTGTGAGCTCGGTCCTTGTGAAAGAAGAGGGGCCGAAGCAATGGCCGGTCTATTATGTAAGCAAGTCCCTGCACGGTGCCGAAGTCAGGTATCCCTTGCTGCAGAAAGCTATATTTGCTCTGGTACTAGCAGGAAGAAGGCTACGACCATACTTTCAGGCTCACCCTATCATCGTCCGAAGTAGCCTACCACTACGGGATGTCATGAGGAAAGTTGATCATTCGGGAAGGCTTTCCAAGTGGTGTATAGAGCTTGGCGAACACGACATCACTTATGAACCTCGGAAAGCCATAAAAGCTCAAGCCCTGGCAGACTTCATTGTCGAAGTACCGACCACCGAGGATAGCCATCCGGATCCGGGCGAAGGTGAGCCCGAATGGACTTTGTATGTTGACGGAGCCTCAGGGTCCAAACACCAGGGAGCTGGGGTAATTATTAGAGGTCCCGAAGGCCTAGAAGTAATAAAGGCTATCAACTTTAGCTTTAACGTCACCAACAATATGGCTGAATATGAAGCCCTCATAGCAGGATTGCGCCTAGCCAGAAAAATTGGCATAAGAAACTTGAAAGCCCACAGTGATTCCCAGCTGGTAGTTCGACAAACGGCAGGAGACTACAGGGCAAAGGACCCAACCTTGGCAAAATACCATGAATTGGTAGCAAAGCTCATCCGGGAGTTCAACATCGTATGAATCAAAAACGTACCTCGACGAGATAATGCCGAGACAGATTGCTTGGCAAAATCAAAAACATGCACCGAGGTGCTAATCCACCCGAGCATCACAGTGCTGAGCATAGTAACTTCGGGAAAAGGCTGGAAAGACCCGATAAAAAGATATCTCGCAGACAATACGCTCCCCGAAGACCCCAGCGAAGCTGCAAAAGTGCGAAGATGCTCCGGTCGATTCTTCCTAATTGGCGAAGAATTATATCGGCAGGGATATGCAAATCCACTACAGAGGTGTGTTGGCGAAGAGGATACTGAAATGATCCTCGAAGAAGTACACGAAGGCGCTTGTGGTTCGCACATCGGAACCGACGCCCTGGCAGCAGTAATACTTCGCCAAGGATACTTTTGGCCTACCCTGAGAAAGGACGCTAGGCAGTTCGTCCAGAAATGCGGTAATTGCCAAAGGCACTCGAATATCCAGAGGACACCCTCGGAATTGGTAACTTCGGCTGACTATCCCTGGCCCTTCGCAGTCTGGGGCATAGACCTCATTGGGCCGCTCCCAACAGCGCCTGGAGGCGTGAAGTTCTGCGTGGTAGCAGTAGACTATTTCTCCAAATGGGTCGAGGCAGAACCCCTGGCGACTATCTCGGCAAAAGAGGTGCAAAAGTTCGTATGGAAGAACATTGTATGCAGATTCGGCATACCGAGGGTACTAGTAGCTGATAATGGATCCCAGTTTATAGACAAAGGGTTCCAGGGATTTATCAGTGACCTCGGAACAAAAATGCACTTCGCCCCAGTAGCTCACCCCCAAAGCAATGGGCAGGTAGAAGTATCTAATAGGACCATAAAAGATGGTCTGAAAAAGAGGCTGGGAGAAGCAAAAGGGAAATGGCCAGGAGAGCTCCAAAGCGTATTATGGAGTTACCGAACAACACCCCGAAGAGCCACAGGGGAAACGCCTTTTTCACTCATTTTCGGTACAGAGGCCATCATCCCAATCGAGGTAGTGCGACCATCAGTGCGGGTGCAAGTATTTGATGAAAGTGGAAACGACCTCAGCATGAGGACCAAGCTCGACCTCGTCGGCGAACACAGAGAAATAGCTGAACTGAGAAGAAAAGCATTTCAGCAAAGAGTGGCTGTGGCCATAAACTTACGGGCCAGGCCAAAGGGAATCAAGAAAGGAGACCTCGTTCTCCGAAAGGCTGAATTTGCACCCCGAAGGCCATCCCACGGGGTACTCCGCGCAAATTGGGAAGGACCTTACCTGGTACTTGCCGAAGTGCGAAAAGGGGTGTACAAGCTCGGCGATCCCGAAGGCGTAGAATTGAAAAATACTTGGCATTCAGACGCCTTGAAAAAGTTCTATGCTTAGGATTTCGATGGGAAAATGGTATTGTACAAATTAGAAAAAATATTCTAAGTACAAAAGTTTCTCAGAAAAGTTCCTAAGCATAAATTGTACAAGTCAGAATTCCGTGAAAGTGATCGCCGAAACGAGCGCAGATATGATTTTTCGAAGTCTCTTGAGCGAACGTGTTCGGGACAATGGGAAATGAAAAATCTCGCAAAAAGACTTAGCCAAATTTTCTAAAAATAAAAAGTCTTTATTGAAATGAATTTGCTTACAGAGAAGAAGGAGTGCCAAAGGGAGAAGTACAAAAAAGAAGGAAAAGAAGGCAAAGGACCCTAGAACAAACTAAGGAATCTCGGCGTCCCGGGAGCCACCAGCTCCTGCGTCCTTTTCCACCACCTTTGGCGCCGGGAAAGAAGAAGGCAAGTTCAGATGCTCAACCTTGGACCAAGACCACCGAGGCCCCTCGGGAATGTTTAGGGCCTCCAAGAAAGAGAGGTCCAGATCTGGGAACCTCTGAAGAACTTGGTGCCGAGCGAGGCAAAACCCGTCCTGGAAACCAACCCTGGTCATTTGGTCGGATTTATCCTTCTCGACCCCAAGGTCCACAAGGTCCTTCATCAGATCTGCGACCTCCTTCTTCAGTGCCTTCATCTTCTTCTTCTTCGGCTCCTTCTTCAGAGAATCGACCTCGGCTTGGAGCGCGGCCTTCTCAGCAAGCGCCTTCGCCAGGAGAGCCTCAGACTCTGACTTCTCCTTTTGATGCGCTTCGTTTGCCGAAATCAGCTCCGCCACCTGGGAGCCGAGGTCAGAAATCTTCTGGGAGGAATCCTTCAAAAGTTCTTCTTTTTCTTTCAGGAACTCCTCCCGAATGGCAGCAACCTCCTTCTCTGCAGCTTGAGCCAGCTGCGTGTTCTGGGCAGCCAATTCCGAGCATGTGGCCTTAGTTTTTTCTATGACCTCTAAGGCCGAAGCTCGGAACACCGTTTGCCTCGCCACCCGAACTCTGAGGAAACCAGCTGATGCCCGGTGGCTTCATCGTTGAGGGTCATGTTGAATGATGGAGAGACTTCCTGCGAGGAAGAACGCCTGGAGGCCAGATTGATGACGGGAGTGTGGGTCAGGAGGTCCCCGGGATGTTGTTGGGGGGAGGAGCCTCTGACGCCCGAGTCAGTGATGCTGAAAGAAGGCAGAGGAAATAGCACTAGAAGGCTTAGTGGGCTTGCCTGGTAGTGTTTTCTCAGAGAGGGAGAGTCGGATTATTTGTCAGCCGTTTGCCAAGGCTTGTTTCCTGGTATTTATAGGAATGTCCAGCCCGTTCAGATTGTGACACGTCTTCGGTCGGATGTTCTCTGAATTTCTGGACGTATGGGACAAGTAACCGGTGGCAGTCTCCTTGAGCCCTGAACCGAGACAGGCAGTGACGTGACCTGAATGGCGTTAGCGTGTCAGACCGCCGTTTGGGGCGGTCTGTAGCGTTAGTGGGCGACATGTCAGAGGCTCCTTAAATGTTCCTGCCGTACTCCCGAGGTCCCTGGGCGAGGTCGTCCTCAGGTACGGACGATGCCTCTTCGGGAAACATGCTCGTAGTTCGGGGGTTCCCATATTCAGGAGTTCCGCCTTCGGGGAGATCGTGTTCGGCCCGCTATAGCTGGTGCCTCTTTTCCAAAGGCGATCTGCTTAATACCTCAGGGGGGTTAGTAGTATCCTCAAGTTTCCTGGCGTGCCGAGCTCGAGTTCTTCGGCTTTGCTCCCGAGGTGTGTAATCCAACCTTTTCCAGGGCAGCGTCAGGTTTCCTGGCCATTCTTCCGGCAGGGAGTTCGGCCAGATAGAGGCGATAGCCCTTTGGCTATCACATGCCCCCCCTTTGGAAAGCCGAAGTGACGACTTCAGTTTTGCACTCTTTCTGAGGACGTTCATTGGGAGTCTATAGGGAATAACACCTATGCCGAAGATACACCTCTTGCCCGAAGTCATGAGCTGTTCGGCCATAGGCTGTCTTTTGGTGTCTTCGAGACAACCTGCTTCTTACCTTTTGCAGGTCTGTGCAGTGTCGCGCCTCATAACCAGACGTGTTAGTCTGAGCGGTGCGTCCTAGCTTTTTAGGGATGTCAGGCGACGTGTCCCCTATTTTTGGGAGGAGGCTGACACGTGGCATGCTGTCATTGGAGGAGAGTCACATCGGTTTTAAAGAGCACGTCTTTTTTGGTGCAGGGAGCAGTTATGGTGATGGTTCGCCTTCAAAGGGTACTTATGATGACGTTTCGGTTACCCACCCTCGTCCTATAAATAGGCGTTTTCACCATAAGTCCCTTTTGCTTTTGCTTCTGCTCTCTTCCCTGTTCTACCACTATTTTCGCGCTTTTTCTTGCTTTTTGAGGCGGGGCTTTTTTAATCAGAGCTTTTTCCGGCAACCTTTCACGACGGCGTCCTCCGATTTTGGCAAGTCGTTTGGTGGGTTTTCTGTTTTTCTAGAGTCTTCTTGATTCCTCAAGTTTTTTCTGGAAGTTGTTTTCTTGCCTTTCTTCAAACTCATTTTTCTGTCCAAAAAATGCCTATCCCCGAGAGTTGGCAGCCTCTTTTATCTCATCCCTGTTGCACCACCCCCGAAAAACTAGAGAAGTGGAAGAAAAAATTCTTTCTTCCCTCATATGCTGTCACCAGGCTACCACGGGCTGACCACTATGCTTTTTCAAACCATAGTAATGAGGTTACCGTTTTCCGAGCCCAGCTGAAGGCCGGACTTCGGTACCCTCCTCCGAAGATGGTTTGCGACTTTTGCCAATTTCATGGCATTGGCGTGAACCAGCTTCCACCGAACTCGTACTGCTATTTTAACGCCTTTCTCTGTATGTGTGGCGTGTTCGGGATAAAACCCCATTTTGTGATTTTTATGCAGTACTATAAGCTCTTTGTGGTCCCGAAGGGTGGCTTCTATTTCATGCTACCTCGGGGATCCGGGAGCAAAAAATATATGTTCACCTTTGCCACAAAGGACAGTTGGCGAGGGTGGCAACAGAAATTTTTCTTCCTGAAGATGGATGAGGCCTGGTCGCATGTTCCGACCAAGTGGGCTCGGGGGAGGCTGGATGTGGACGTCGTTGATCCGAGGATACTGCTGACTCCGGAGTTGGCTCCCGTATTCGCGGACTTCGACGGGCGTATTCGCGCCGTCTCCGACTGGGGTCCCGAGGTCTCCTCGCGTTCTCTCTATCCCTTCCCCATTAACTGGAGGTTGATGACCGAAGAGGTCCTTCGGGAGTTAGGGGTGGTGAAGGAGCACGAGACAGACCTCGAGATGCCGGCTCCTGCCATCGCCGGGGAGGATTCCTGGTTGGTGCAGCTCCTTCGGGAGGAAATCTCTTTTGAAACGTTTTTCGAAAGTAAGTTATCTTCTACTCCCTTGTAGTTTTTTCCTCGGACTTACGCTGATGTCTTTTTTGTTTTTCAGAGATGGGCGACGGGACTGCTGCGTTCTACAAGTCCCTTTTCTCCGGCTAGGTAGAGAAGGGCGAACAGACAAAGAAAGCGATTTCCCGAAGACGGAAGTCCACTAGTGGTGGGCCTTCGGCTAAAAGGGCGAAGAAGACCAATCTTCCTCCTCAATTGGAAACTCTTGAGGAGGTAAGTGAGGAGCCCGAGGTTGCCGAAATTCCGGCACCCGAAGTCCCTACCGAGGTCCCTACCGAAGTGCCTCCTCAGAGCCCTACCGCCTCGCAGGCCCCTCCTGATGCCGCGGTAGAGGTTCTTTCTGCCGAAGAGCAGCGTAAAAGGAAAGGCAAGGATATTTCAACCGAAGAGCCCCAGGACTCCGAGGACACAGTTGCCGAGGTACCGCCAGGTTCGTTTCTTTCAGACGAAGTGTAATAATGCTTTTTACTTCGCCGAGATTTTGTTTGTTTTGACCAGCTTCTCATTTTTCGTGCAGGGGAGTTACTTACCCCCTATTGGGTGGCCGAACACGCCCGGAGGCAATCCCTCCGCGATGCCAAAGTCCCGCAAGGGAAGATCCCCAAAGAGCCTTTCTGGACGTTCACGGAGGACATGAACTTGTTCTCTGAGGACTGTCCTCAAATGGCGAAGGAGATCTCGAAGGGGGTGCTCACTGATGCCTCCTTTAGGGCTATTGCGGCAGCCCACCCGGGTGATGACACCCTTGCTGCGAAAGTTACCGAGCATGCTGCTCAGGTATGCTTAACACCTTTTCCCCATTATTCCTAAGTGTTTTGGCTCTTACTGATCTTACGTTTACCTTTTTGCAGCTGCTGGGGTATGCCAGCTACCTCCGAGTTCTGGTGGCCAGGCAGTCATCTTTCCGAGCTTCGGCCTTAGAGGCCTTAGAAAAAACAAAGGCCATGTGCTCGGAGTTGGCCATCAAGAACCAGCAGCTGGCAGATGCTACAGAGAGAGAAGTTGCTGCCCCTTGGGAGGAGTTCCGAAAGGAAAAGGAAGATCTTTTAAGGGACTCCTCCCAGAAGATTTCTGAGCTCGGCGAGCAGGTGGCGGGAACGCTTGCTGCCAACAAAGCGCTTCTATAGGATAAGTCAGAATCTGACAATCTTATTCTGTCGTTGGTGGCTGAAAAAAACGCGCTGCTAGCCGAGATAAAGTCTTTGAAGAAGGAGCCTGAGAATAAGAAAAAGCTGAAGGCGTTGAAGAAGGAGGTTGCGGATCTGAGGGATGAGCTCGAGGACCTTGAGTTCAAGAAAAATGAATCTGATCAAATGTCGAAGGTCGCCTTCCAGGACGGCTTTTGCCTTGCTCGGCATCAAGTCCTTCAGAGGTTCCCAGATCTGGACCTCTCTTTCTTGGAAACCTTGAACATTCCTGAGGGTCCTCGGTGGTCCTGGTCGAAGATCGAGTACCTGAAGCTGCCTCCTTCAATTACTGCGCCAAAAAAGGGAGCAGAAGCTGGTGGCTCTCGGGCTACCGAGGACTTTTAGGGTGTTCTAAGGGCTTTGCCTTTTTTCTCCTTCATCTTTCTGTACTGCTTCTTCGGGCATATTGCCTTTGTAAGTTTATTTTTAATGGAAGATCTTTCTTGGTTAAGCTTCTTTGGTATGATTTTGCATTTCCAATGTCCCGAGCATGTTCGCTTCAAGAGACTTTTTTGGAAAGCCAGCAAAAAATGTGTCTAAGTCTTTTTGCGGGTCCTTTTCCTTTTGTTCCGAACACGTTTGTTCAAGGGACTTCGGAAATCCTGATCTGGGCTTTTCATGGCGAGTACCTTTGCGGAATTCTGACTTGCGCAATTCAGTATACTCGAGAATTTTTCTGTACTTAGAATATATTTTTTGTACGACAGAATTCTTCCATGAGGCCTTAAGCGTAAAATCTTTTCAAGGCGTCTGAGTGCCAAGTATTTTTCAATTCTACGCCTTCGGCGTTGCCAAGTCTATACACGCCCTTTCGTACTTCAGCAAGAACCAGATAAGGTCCTTCCCAGTTCGCGCGAAGTACTCCGTGGGATGGCCTTTGAGGTGCAAAATCAGCCTTTCGGAGAACAAGGTCCCCTTTCTTGATTTCTTTTGGCCTGGCCCGTAAGTTTATTGCCGTGGCCACTCTTTGCTGAAAAGCTTTTCTTCTTAGTTCGGCTATTTCTCTGTGTTCGCCGACGAGGTCAAGCTTGGTTCTTAAACCGAGGTTGTTTCCTTCTTCATCAAATACTTGCACCCGTACTGATGGTCGGACTATCTCGATTGGGATAATGGCCTCTGTACCAAAGATGAGCGAGAAGGGAGTCTCCCCTGTGGCTCTTCGGGGCGTCGTTCGGTAGCTCCATAATACGCTTTGGAGTTCTCCCGGCCATTTCCCTTTTGCTTCTCCTAATCTCTTTTTTAGGCCATCTTTTATGGTCCTGTTAGATACTTCCACCTGCCCGTTGCTTTGGGGGTGAGCTACTGGGGCGAAATGCATCTTTATTCCGAGGTTGCTGATAAATTCCTGGAATCCTTTGTCTATGAACTGGGAACCATTATCAGCTACTAGCACCCTCGGTATGCCGAATCTGCAGACAATGTTTTTCCATACGAACTTCTGCACTTCCTTTGCCGAGATAGTTGGCAAGGGTTCCGCCTCAACCCATTTGGAGAAATAATCTACTGCTACCACGCAGAATTTCACGCCTCCGGGCGCTGTGGGTAGTGGCCCAATAAGGTCTATACCCCAGACCGCAAAGGGCTAGGGATAGTCGGCCGAAGTTACTATTTCCGAGGGTGCCCTCTGGATGTTCGCGTGTCTCTTTGGTAGAGATCCGCATTTCCGGACGAACTGCCTTGCGTCCTTTCTCAGGGTAGGCCAAAAGTATCCTTAGCGGATTATTACTGCTGCAAGGGCGTCGGTTCCAATGTGTGAACCACACATACCTTCGTGAACTTCTTCGAGGATCATTTCAGTGTCCTCTTCGTCCACGCATCTCTACAGTTGATTCGCGTATCCCTGCCGGTACAACTCTTCGCCAATTAGGAAGAATCGACCGGAGCGCCTTCGTAGTTTTGCAGCGTCACCGGGGTCTTGGGGTAGCATGTTTTCTGCGAGGTATCTTTTTATTGGATCTTTCCATCCTTTTCCTGAGGTTGCTATGCTTAGCACTGAGATGCTCGGATGTTCTAGCAACTCGGTGTACGTTTTTTATTTCACCAAGCAATCTGCCTCAGTGTTATTCCGCCGAGGTACGTTTTTGATTCATACGGCGTCAAACTCTTGAATGAGTCTTGCTACCAGCTCGTGGTACTTTGCCAAGGTTGGGTCCTTCGCCCCGTAGTCTCCGGCCGACTACCGAACTACTAGCTGGGAATCGCTGTGAGCTTTCAAGTTTCTGATGCCAATTTTTTTGGCCAGGCGCAATCCTGCTACGAGGGCTTCATACTCGGCCACATTGTTAGTGACGCTGAAGCTGAATTTGATAGCCTTCCTTACCTCTAGGCCTTCGGGACCTCTGATAATTACCCCAGCTCCCTGGTGTTCGGACCCCGAGGCTCCGTCAACATGCAAGGTCCATTCCGGCTCACCTTCGTTGGGATCTAAATGGCTATCCTCAGTGGCGGGTATTTCAGCGATAAAATCTGCCAATGCTTGAGCTTTTATGGCCTTCCGAGGTTCATAGGTTATATCGTGCTCGCCAAGCTCTATGCACCACTTGGAGAGCCTCCCCGAATGGTCAACTCTCCTCATGACATCCCGTAGTGGTAAACTACTTCGGACGATGATGGGGTGAGCCTGGAAGTATGGTCGCAGCCTTCTCCCTGCAAGCACCAAGGCGTATATAGCTTTTTGCAGCAGAGGGTACCTGACTTCGGCGCCATGTAGGGATTTGCTTACATAGTAGACCGGCCATTGCTTTGGGCCTTCTTCTTTTACGAGGACCGAGCTTACTGCTTTTTCCGTGACGGCGAGGTATAGTACGAGGGGCTCCCCTTCGCGAGGTTGTCGCAGAGTCGGCAGGGTGGCCAGGTAGATTTTGAGTTCTTCCCAGGCCTTTTGGCAATCTTTATCCCAGGGATGATCATCCCTTCCAAGGTTGCCCTCCTTTTTTGTTGCCTTAGTGAGGATTTTGAAGAAAGGTCGACACCGATCCCCGTACCTGGAAATAAACCTGCTAAGAGAGGTTATTCTTCCAGTGAGTCTTTGCACATCTTTCACTGTGGCAGGAGTTCGGAACTCGAGTAGAGCCTTAATTTTTTCCGGGTTGGCGTCGATGCCTCTTTCGGATACCATGTACCCAAGGAATTTTCCCGAGGTTACCCCGAAGATGCACTTTTCGGGATTGAGACGGATCCCGAAGGCTCTGAGCTTTTGGAAGGTTTCCTCTAGATCTGCAACGTGGCTGCCAGGCATCTTGCTCTTGACTATCATATCGTCAACATACACTTCCATGTTTCTCCCCATTTGGTCCTTAAAGACTTTGTTCATCAATCTTTGGTAGGTGGCTCCTGCATTTTTGAGCCCGAAGGGCATCCTAACGTAGCAGTATGTTCCTCCCTCGGTGATGAAGGCGGTTTTTTCTTCATCTTCAGGGTCCATTCTTATTTGATGGTAGCCACTGAAGGCGTCTAGGAAGCTTAGGAGTCCATATTCAGCGGTTGAATCTACCAGTTGGTCTATGGGTGGGAGAGGGTATGAGTCTTTCGGGCAAGCGTCGTTCAGATTTCTGAAGTCGATGCACATCCGGAGCTTGCTACTGCCTTCTTTTGTGGCAATGACCACGTTGCTTAACCATTCAGGGTACTTGACCTCCCTGATGACTTTAGCATCTAACAGGCGCTGGACTTCGGTTTTGACAAAGCTGCTCTTATGGGCTGAGATGCTTCGTTTCTTTTGCCGGACGGGCTTTGCATCCGGGCTTACTTTGAGGCTGTGCTGTATTATGCTAGGGTTTACCCCCGGCATGTCTTTCGGTGAGTAGGCAAACAGATCTTTATTCGTCAGTAGAAAGGATACAATATTTTTCTTGTCTCCCTCGGCCAAGCTCTTCCCTATCCGGGTAGATTGACCTGGGACAAGTTCTACTGCTTCCTTTTCCGTTTTCACGAGATCTTCTTCTTTGCTCTTCTCTGGCATTTTTGCCTCTATTGCTTGTGCGAAGTTATTTGTCGGTGCTTTTCATGCTTTTACAAACACCTTCCTTACTTCGGCTTGATCTATGAAGATCTCTGCATCTCCATCCTTGGTGGTGAATGTGACAGTCAAGTATTTCACATCAGGGCGAATATGCAAGTTTCCCTGTGTTTGCCTTCTGAGGATGACGTTGTAGGCAAAAGGAATGTCCATGACGATGAACCTTGCAATTGTGGAGGCATATAAGTCAACTGCTCCATCTGTTGAAGTTCCTTTCAACATCAGGGGGAGATCGATCATTCCGAGGACGGGAAGCTCAAAGGGTCCAACCCCGAAAGTGGGTGAGGTGACAGGTTTGAGCTTGCTACCGTGGATGCCTAAGTTCGACAGTAAATGAGAAAATAGGACGTCAGCGTTTGATCCATCATCAAGCAGCACTCTTTTGACGTCCCAGTTCCCTATCCTCGCCATGATCAGCAGCTGATCGTCATGGGGGAAGATGACGGTGGATCCATCCTTGTAGGCCAGTTTCTTTGCTGGATTCTGATATTCCATGACCGCGATCTCTCTGGTCTTCCGCTTTCTTTCCTTTTCGGACTTCGATTTCTTCGTCTATCGGAGTCATACTCCTCATCTTCGGCCCTTTCTTCCTCGTCTTTTTTCCTTTTCGGAGAAGGCATCCGCAGATATTGCTGAAGTTGGCCTTGTTTGATTAGTGACTCAATGTACTTCCTCAACTGGAAGCAATCTTCGGTGTTGTGACCGTGGTTGCGGTGAAACTGGCAGAACTTCTTGATGTTTCTCTTGTTATCGGCGGTCATGGCCCTTGGTCGCCGAATCTGCGTCCCTTGCCTTTCCAATGTCATGAGGATGTTAGTCCGTGTGGTCTTGAGGGGTGTCAAGGTTGGGGGTTTCCTTCCCCGCATCCTCCAAGGTCGACCTGCTTGTTCAATCTGGTGCCGTGCTTGTCGGTCGGGCCCTTCGGCGTGGCAATAATCGGACTTTGGGACAGCCATACTCAGCTCTTCGGCAGTCATGTGCTGTTCGGCCCTTCGGTAGAATTCTCCGAGGGTGTCCGGGGGGTCCTTTGAGAACTCGTAAAACAGCTGTGAGTCTCGCCGAACGCCCCGTGTCACGGCGAGAATGCGTATTTCTGGCCGGAAGTCCGGGACGCTCAGAGCTTCCCTGTTGAACCTTTCGACATAGTCTCGGATGGTTTCTCCGTTTCTCTGCTCTATGTCGAACATCTGAACAGGCATCTTCGCCGTTGGCCGGCTTCCAATGAATTGTTGTGTGAACACTTTAGACAACTCCTAGAATTCTGTAATGGTTCTTAGAGGCAATGAGTTATACCATGCAGTTGCTGGCCCTGTGAGGGTGACTTCGAAGCACTTGCACATAGTGGCGTCGTCGGCGCCGTGCATTATCATGCTGCGCCGGTACTTGGTCAGATGGGCCTGTGGATCCGTTCGGCCATCGTAAATCTCCAGCCGAGGTACTCTGAAGTCACCTGGCATGGCTGCCTCAACGACGGCTTGAGTGAATGGGGAGTCATCTTCACAGAATGTCCTCGTCAATCTGGCCCAGACAGGTTTTCTGGCCACCTATTTTTCCACCCTATCTAGCCGTGCCAGTATCCTCTCCATGAGGATCATGGCGTTGGGCCATTCTTCTGGGAAGGGAGATTGCTGGGGCCTTTTCGGGGAGCGAGTTCGGCGGTGAGGAGACCGAGACCTTGCCTCAGGTGATGAACTCCTTCGCTGTGAGACTTTCGGTCGCTTGGATCCCGCCAGTCCCAAAGGCCGTTTTCCGAGGGGTATGTCTTCAGTAGAAGATTCTTCGCGCGAGTCTCCGCTTCCTGAACTGCGGTGGGCCGATTTGGGGCTTCTCTCCCGAGGGCGTGCTGGCGAGGGAGGTTTTTGGGCCTGAGCCTGTTGCGGCCACCTTTGGTTCATCTGTTGCGTCATTTCAGCTATAACAGAACGTTGAAAGTCCTGTAGAAAGCTCATAGTGATTACTAGGGGTCGGTCTTCCTCGGGCGCAGAAGTCCCTGGGGGTGTTTGCTCAGCAGCCGGTTGGTTCTCAGGTGCGGACGGGGACCTCGGGAGTCCCTTGTCCTTAGAACGCTGAGTTTCAACAACGGCGATCTCATAGCGGGTTCCCACAGACGGCGCCAAATGATGCCCGGTGGCTTCATCGTTGAGGGTCATGTTGAATGATGGAGAGACTTCCTGCGAGGAAGAACGCCTGGAGGCCAGATCGACGACGGGAGTGCGCCTGAAAAGCTCAGAAAAAGTGGGTCAGGAGGTCCCCAGGATGTTCTTCCAGGGAGGAGCCTCCGACGCCCAAGTTAGTGATGCTGAAAGAAGGCAGAGGAAATAGCACTAAGAGGCATAGTGGGCTCGCCTGGTAGTGTTTTCTCAGAGAGGAAGAGTCGGATTATTTGTCAGCCGTTTGCCAAGGCTTGTTTCCTGGTATTTATAGGAATGTCCAGCCCATTCAGATCGTGATACGTGTTCGATTGGATGTTCTCTAAATTTCTGGACGTAGGGGACAAGTAGCCGGTGGCAGTCTCCTTGAGCCCTGAACCGAGATAGGCAGTGACGTGACCTGAATGGCGTCAGCGTGTCAGACCGCCGTTTGGGGCGGTCTGTAGCGTTAGTGGGCGACATGTCAGAGGCTCCTTAAATGTTCCTGCCGTACTCCAGAGGTCCCTAGGCGAGGTCGTCCTCAGGTACAGATGATGCCTCTTCGGGAAACATGCTTGTAGTTCGGGGGTTCCCATATTCAGGAGTTCCGCCTTCGGGAAGATCGTGTTCGGTCCACTATAGCTGGTGCCTCTTTTCCAAAGGCGATCTGCTTAATACCTTGGGGGGGTTAGTAGTATCCTCAAGTTTCCTGGCATACTGAGCTCGAGTTCTTCGGCTTTGCTCCCGAGGTGTGTAATCCCACCTTTTCCCAGGCAGTGTCAGGTTTCCTGGCCGTTCTTTCGGCAGGGAGTTTGGCCAGATAGAGGTGATAGCCCTTTGGCTATCACCAGCATACCCCAGCAGCTGCAAATAAATAAAGGCCAAGTCAGTAAGTTAAAAAAGAGAGCCAAAAACTTAGAAGAAATCAAAAGGAAAAAAAAGGCGCGAAGCATACCTGGGCAGCGTGCTCGGAAACTTTCGCAGTGAGGGAATCATCACCCAGGTGAGCCTCCGCAATGGCCCTGAAGGAGACCTCGGTAAGGATCCCTTTCGAGATCTCTTTGGCCATTTGCTGGCAGTCTCCGGAGTACAAATTCATGTCCTCCGTAAAAGACCAGAAAGGCTCCTTCAGAATCTTCCCCTTCGGGATACGGGCATCCCAAAGGGCTCGCTTCCGGGCATGCTTGGCTGCCCAACCCGGAGTAAGTAACGCCCCTGCACGGCAAAACAAAAAACTGGTGAAGGCAAGTAAATCTCAAAATTCAAAAAAGTGAAGGCATCACAGTTTGCTAGAAAACGATCCTGGTGGCACTTTGGCCACGTCGTCGTCAGAATCCAAAACCTCATCGGTAGAAATCCCCTTGCCTGTGCTCTTGCACCGCTCCTCGGCAGAAGGGGCCTTTACCAAGGCATCCAGAAGAGCCTGCTATGAAGTAGGACTCCGAGGAGGGACGTTGACAGCAGCAACCTCGGGTGGCGGAGCGGCGGCAACTTTGGGCTCTCCGCTTACCCCCTCAAGAACTTCTGGCTGAGGAAGTTGAACAGTCTTCTTCGCCCGTTTAGAAGAAGGCCCAGCCCCAGTTGCTTTCTGCGTTCGGGAGACGGCCTTCTTCGTCTGCTCACCTTTCTCGGATTGACCGAGGAAAAGGGATTTGTAGAAGGCAGCAGTGTCGTCGCCCATCTCTGGAAAAAAAAGAAGACATCAGTGTGAGTCCAAGATGAAATTTTAACAAAGGGACTCGATGATAACTTACGCTCATAAAAATTTTTGTACGTGACTTCCTCCCGAAGGAGTTGCACCAGCCAGGAGTCTTTCCCAGCGATGGCAGGAGCCGGCATCCCAAGGTCCGTCTTGTGCTCCTTCACTACCCCTAGTTCCCGAAGAACCTCCTCGGTCATCAGCTTCCAATTGATGGGGAAGGGGTAGAAAGAGCGCGAAAGGACCTCGGAATCCCAGTCAGAGATGGCTTGGATACGTCTGTCGAAGTCCGCGAACACGGAAGCCAACTCGGGAGTCAGCATTATCCTCAGATCTATGACGTCCATCTCCAGCCTTCCCTGAGCCCACTTGGTCGGAACATGCGACCAGGCCTCCTCCATCTTCAGAAAGAAAAACTTTTGTTGCCATCCTCGCCAACTGTCCTTAGTGGCAAAAATGAACATATACTTTTTGCTCCCTGATCCCCGAGGTAGCATAAAGTAAAAGCCACCCTTCAGGACCACGAAGAGCTTGTAATACTGCATAAAAATAATAAAGTGGGGTTCTATTTTGAAGACGCCACACATACAGAGGAAGGCGTTAAAATAGCAGTACGAGTTCGGCGGAAGTTGATTTACGGCAATGCCATGGAAATGGCAAAAGTCACAAATCATCTTCAGAGGAGGGTAACGAAGTCCAGCCTTCAGCTGGGCTTGGAAAACGGTATCCTCATTAATACTGTTCGAAAAGCTAAATTGGTCAGAACGTGGCAACCTTGTAACGGCATACGAGGGAAGGAAGAAATTTTTCTTCCATTTTTCTACTTTTTTAGGAGTGGTGCAGCAAGGGTGGGACAGAAAAGGTTGCCAGCTCTCGGGAATAGGCATGTCGGCTGGAAAACGAGTTCAGAAAAAGGAAAAAATGACCTCGGGAAAGAAGCTTGAAAAACAGAAAACTCAGGAAATTATAACCCACCAAATGCTTTGCCAAAATCTGGGTTTGAGAACGCCGTCGTGAAAGGTGGTCAAAAAAAGCTCTGACAACAGCACCACCGCGAAAAGCAGGAGAAAACGCAAAAACAGTTGAAAGGCAGAAGATAGCAAAAGCAGAAGCAAAATGAGGGTTATGAAGGAACAAGAGTATATATAGGCCGAGGGGGGTAGGCGAACTGGCGTCATAAGTACCCCACGAAGGCGAACAGACGCCATAACTGCTTACTGAGCGTGAAAAGATGCACCTGCTGTATCCGATGCAGCCCTCACCAATGACAAACGTGCCATGTGTCAGTAATCGCGCCAAAAGAGGGACACACCTTCTGACACCCCTAAATCCTGGGCGCGCCGCTCCATACTGACACGCCTGGTTACGAGACGCGACGTTACACAGACCTGCAAAAGGAAAAAAAGTAGGTTACCTCGAAGACACCAAAGGGCAGGCTATGGCCGAACAACCTACGTCTTCGGACGAAAGGTCCGTCTTCGGCACAGGTGCTACACCCAAGGCCCAAAGAGGCGCCCCCAGAAAGCTGACAAACCGAAGTTTCCACTTCAGCTCTTTCAAGGGGGGCCTGTGATAGCCGAAGGGCTATCGCCTCTCCCAGTACGTACTTCCCGCCGAAGTTGTGCTCGGGAAGCCGGGCGTTAGCCGAAAAGAAGCACTGTCCTTGACCTCGATAGGAGCGAAGTCAAGCACGGCGAAGTCAGGACTTCGGCTAAAATGCCAAGAAATCCAAAGGTATTGCCTGCTCCTTCGGGGAACCAAACAGATCGCCTTCGGGACAAAGGCCTAGCCCTTATGAGCAGGAGAGAATCCTCCGAAGGCAAAACCGCTGAACTAAAGGACTCCCCGAACTACAAGCGTAACTCCCGAAGAAGGGCGTCCATACCAAAGGACGACCTCGCCCGGAGGACATCGGGAGTACGGCATGAGCATTTAAGGAGCCTCTGACATGTCGCCCATAGGTGTTACATGTCACCCCAAATGGCGATCTGACACGCCGACGTCGTCCAGGTCTTGTCACAACTTGTCTCGGTTCAAGGCTCAAGGAGCCTGCCACCGGCTACTTGTCCCCTACGACCAAAAACTCAGAGAACATCCGACCAGACACGTGCCGCCATCTGAATGGGCTGGGAACTCCTATAAATACCAGGGAACAGACCTTGGCAAGGGGTTCGACTCCTCCTCCTTAAGAAAACACAAACAGGCAAGGCCACTAAACCTCCTTGTGCTCCCCTTTTTTCATCTCTCAGGACACTAACTAGGGCGTCGTAGGCTCCTCCCCGGAAAAACACCCCGGGGACCTCCTAACCCTCTTTTCTGAGTATTTTCAGGCACACTCCCCTGGGAAATTTGAGCTCCAGGCGTTCTCCCCCTCAGGAAGTCCCTCCCGAAGTCACAATGTCTTCCAATAGAGATGTCTCTGGGCATCAGGTGGTTCCCCTCTCCTTGTGGCAACCATGTTTACTTCCTGCATTGATGATCCATCATAGAGCACATATAAAGATCATAGGTATTTCAATGGTACTTGACACTAGCAGCTGACCAAGCTGAGTTCATGTATGTAGATGCATGCAATGCAACTATATGCTATGTACATGCACAAACCATGCTCTGATACCAACTTCTGTTACCCACTCCATGGTAATCCAATTGTGGTGCCAAAACTGTGCATTTAAACTCCCAATATTGGTGTCCTATAGTTCATCAAAACAACACCCCTAGTGTACATACTCAACTGACCCTCTTGAGCACTATGTAAATACATGCGTATTGGTCTAACCGTAATACACATATTCACATTTATGCACACCATGGAAGCTAAGAAGAAAAACACTAGAACAAGTCGTACTTTTGGCTTCCACAAATTAAGCATTCTTACTAGCTTCAAAAAATTCCAGCCACTGCACCCAAACTTCCTCTAATAAACTGTATCATTCTAGCCATGTACCCCCCTATTTTCTTTGCACCATTATCAAGTAGAGACTTAGAGAAAACCAAATAATTTTTTTTTATGTCAATATCCCACCTATGGACCAAGTTATGGATTTTTTAAGTTGGTTACAAAATTCTGACCAAATGAACAGTAACTTAGCCAATTTTGCAACATCATATCTTTGGGTACAGGGCTCTAAATCCAGAAATTCAAAATCTCAGTTAAACTCTAGATGTCCTCTAGGCGTATTCAAAATTTCATGCAAAGATTCATTCTACACAGGGAGATATTCAACTTTAGGTACAGGGTCAAAATTCTGGCAACTTTTGGACCATTTTGCCCATACAATTTTTTGAAAGCATTCAAACACTTCATTCACAAAGATAAAGCCGTCCAAGGCTATTCCATACATGTCCAATACACATATGAATTACATTCCCTTTCTTTTAACAACTTTATGTGGCCAAAACAGAATTTACAATTAAGCAGCCTAACATTCACACTTAGGCAGCTTTGCACCACATCACATACATAGCCACAACATTACTCAAATGTTCACATACTTGTATCATTTTACATACACTACATGTAAATGAATACATACACTGAAAAAAGGTCTTAACTCAGCTAGATACGCAACCTAAGTTACAGGAGTGCCTGAAATGCAATGGACCTCAGAAACAGGATGCTGGACAGCTGCTGCACAACACAATAAGTACCATCACTAAAAATAGCAAATGTGCTCCTAAAATCACCAAATTTTCCAGATCATAGCTAGAAACAGGGAAGTTCATGTACCTGAAATTTCACATAAAAAATCAATCAATAAGGGTCACTTTGAATGTGATGTTTCTTCTGGACCTGAAATGGACAGAAAGGGGGTAAGTTTCTTGAATGAAACTGAGTAAGGGCTTATCTTTAGAAACGTGAATTCCCATAAACATACCTAAAATGCAAAGACATAGAAACACAAAAACAAAGCACATATACAAAAATATAGCCATCCAAATGCACAAACAAACAGAACACAATCAAATGCAATGCTGGCAGCAATACATCATTAGTCCATAAACAATCAAATAAACAATATGTAATCACTATGGCAGCCCTCCTCGAGCTAATTTTTGGTCTTAGGAGGTTAATTGGTCTTAGTTAGTACTAACTTGGGCTCTAGAAACCCCTGTAAACACTGCCATCTTAGTGCATGAAAAATAGTATGGTTGGAACCTTGTTCATGCACTCCCCCTTAACCCATACTTGGTTCCTTGAGCTTTTTGCGCTCTTCCAAGCATGGTCATATCTTCATGGATGCTTGATCATCATCTTAAGATAGTAAACAACCATGAAACATGAAGATAAAACCCTTACCTAAGCTGTGAAAGCTGAAATCTTCAAGAGATACACAACAAACCTGAAAATTAGGGTTTTTCTTGTTCCTGGTGCATCCGATTGCCTTCCCTGTTGATTTCTTGAGAGCTTGAGCTGTGGTGTCAATTGAAGCCTATGAAGGAGCTAAGGAAGAAGGATGTGGCTGGTTATGGCCGAAATGGCCAAGGAAAGGCAAGAAATCAAGATATTTTACTTGATTTAATTAGTTTAACCTTAACCTTCACTTAGTTCACTATAAGTATGCCTTAATCAAGGACTTTTGACTAATCTTTAGCCCACATTTTTTACCTTAGAACCAGGAAATAAAAGGTTGGGATAATCCTAGAAATGGCCATCTTTGACTCTTGTCAAAAGTTATCCCATCCTTAAGTTATTTTTGGGAACAATTGTACACCTAATTGTCCTATGTTCTTGAATCATAGCTTTTGTTTCTTTTATGTAATTGAGCCTCCAAAAATTGCTTCCATAGCATTCAAATCGTTCCAAAATCTCTCTTTTAGAGTTGTACAATTGAGTACCCAAGTCTTGAAATCTTACAATAAGACCCATAGATTACTTGTAAAACAAGCAATCTTCTAAGGTTTCCTTTAGCACCAAGTAACCATTGTAATCTTTTAAGGAGGTGTAGATTATTCAGTTTACCCCTCACATTTCATTCCTTATGGTGAAAATTACACTATATAATGGTTTATAACCATTATGCCTTTATACTGTAATTTTCCCATTTCTTTAGGTGGTAACACCAACTCTTGGGGTTGGGTTGAACTTCGACTTGTTGAGAAGACATGTTCGCTGAGAAGGCTTTAACCTCGGGGATATGAAGGAAAAAATTTTGAGAAAAAATGGAAATTTTGAAAATAAACCCACCTACTTCGGACTGAGGTAGGAACTTTGGAAGACTACTACAAGCGTTGCCGAAAATCGCTTCGCTGCTAGCACCACTACCAAAGAGAAGGTGAAAAAGGAGAGAAAAGCAGAGAGCAAAGGCAATGGAAAATGAGAAGTGTGGAGAACTCTAGAGGAGGAAGGGTTTACATAGACCGAATGAGGCAGGTGAATCATCGCCATATTTCGCAGACAAAGAGACATAACTGATGTAACAGACGTGATTGTTCGCCAATCACCAGGTGACAGGTTTCACCTTATGTGAGAAACAAGGGCACACATTCTGAAAGCTAGCAGATCTATGCAAGCCTAGCCCGAAGTTACACATCTATCGGATCAGAAGACGTTATGATTTGCTGACAGGCAACCAAAAAACCCAAAAAGGGAATGTACACTTTGGTCTAAAGAAACGACTTTAGGAACACCAAAGCTTGGGCAAAGAATGAGTACCACCTAATGACTACCTTAGCTAGGAGAGGCGTACTGAACCGAAGAAGGGCCCTCATCTGAAGAAGGTAACCTTGGTCAAAAATTTAGTTAATACTTGCTGAGACGACTGTCACCTACCAAAAAGAGTTCCACGAAACACTTGCAAAAGCTCAAGCATCGAAGATACAACTTCGGCTTTCCGAGGGGGGCATGTGATAGCCAAAGGGCTATTAACCCTTCTAGAATTCCAAAACTGACCTGAGAAGCACTACCCCCAGGAAACATGAGTGACCAACCTCAGGAAAGAGGGGGCCCTTACCATCCTTGGGAAGAACACCACCTTATAACTGAAGGGCCATGATCCCCGAGATCTCTAGATCACCTAGCTAAAAACCACCCTCGAGGAAGACCTAGCACCAACCTCAGTGAACGGCAACCACCCTTAGAAGGTAATAGAACCGACCTTAGAAAATCTATATACTACCACCTTCGGAATAGCAAACTCACCAAGTTCGGAAAAGTATATCCCCATCCTCGGCAAGGAAGAGCGTCTTCCGAAGGTGCCCCACTCTGTCGAAGGGCCTATCCTAATAGCCCTCGATGGCTATATTGAACCGAAGGGGGCCTCCTATTTTGAATGAGCCTTATACCTCGAAGGGCTCTCATTCTCTGAAGGGGTCTTGCAGAGATACAACAAAAACGGTTAAGGAGCCTCTGACAGAGAGACCCCGCACATACCCCCGCCTTCTAGTCGGAATGGCCTACAGCCAGCTGGAGATACGTATCTGCGAGGGTACAGATCAAATCTGACCGAACATGTGTCACGATCTGAACAGGCTACATCAAACGGCCTCCTTCCTCCACCCTCTTGTAAATACTTAGGAAGGACCTTGGTAAGAAAATAGACAGAACTCTAGCTATTCCCTACTCTTTGCTCCTTACAACTCTTACTCTCAAATACTGACTTGGGCGTTAGAGGCTCCTCCCCCAGAAACACATTCTGGGGAGTCCCTAGCCCCTGTTCTTTAAAGTCTTGCAGACACCATCCTACCGGAAGTCTCTCATTTAGGCACCTTCACACCAAAAGTCTCTCCCTCAGGCCAGCATGTCATACAATGAGGATGCCACTGGGCATCACTTAGGACACATCATAGACGCACAAGGCCTTAAGGCAGACCCTAAAAAGGTCAAGGCAGTGCAACAATGGGAAAGACTAAAGACTGTAAAAGATTTCAGGAGAGGGAAAAGGTTCCTTGTATCAATCCTTTGCCTATAAGCAAGGATTACCGTACTTCAAGGACCGAATCTATGTGCGTAAAGGACCAAAGCTTAGGGATGAAATACTTGAAGAAGCTAACACAAGCAAGTTGAACATACATCCAGGAAGTGAGAAAATGTATAAAGACTTGAAGGCCAACTTCTAGTGGCCAGACATGAATAGAGACATACCTAGTTATGTCTCCAAATGTGCCACATGCCAATGGGTAAAGGTAGAGCACCACAAGCTAGCTGGTACCCTACAGACTCTACCTATACTAGTGAGGAAGTGAGGCAACATAACCATGGACTTTTTGACTGGGTTGCCTATGACTAGATTAAGGCATGATACAATATGGGTTGTTATGGATAGGCTAACCAAGTATGCCCACTTCTTACCTATGAAACTCGTAGGCTCCTTGGAGAAGTTAGCTCAGAAGTATGTCCAGGAGATAGTAAGACTACATGGAGTGCCTGACTCCATTGTATCTAATAGCGATCCAAGATTTACAGGTTAGTTTTGGAGTGCTTTTCATAAAGCACTAGGAACCAAAATCCACCTAAGTACTACTTATCATCCTCAGATAGATGGGAATTTGAAAGGGTGATAGAAATACTGGAAGACATGCTCAGGAGCTGTGTGTTGGATTTCAAAGGTGAATGGGACCAACAATTTCCATTGGTGGAATTCTCATACAACAATAGTTACCAAAGCACCATTGGCATGGAACCTTATGAAGTATTATGTGGAAGAAGGTGCATGACACCCCACTGTTAGGTGAAAGCCTCAGACAGTGTTACCACCTCATAAAATGTGATAATTACAAGTATGTCATAATGGCTAAAAACCATTATATTGTGTAATTCTCACCATAGTGTTTGAAGTATGGGGGTAAAAGGTATGATCACCACCTTATTAAAACTGTTCCAAGTCGGTAAATTGACCCCCAAGAAAAGCCTAAAGATTGCTAGTTTGTCAAGCAACCTATGGACTTTTTTGTAAGGTTTTGGAAATTCGAGTACTCAGTTGCAAAATCTCAAGAAAGAGACTTGGAGAGTTATGGGAAGGATATGAATGGTATGAAAGTACTATTGGAGGACCAGATTGCTCATGGAAGACAAGTTTGGACAAAGGAAACACTAAAGGCAATAAGGACCTAAATGTCCTAGTGTAAACCTTAATATGTTCAAGCTTTTGACTTAAGTCTAAGGGTGGAATTTTGGTGTTATCCCACCATGGGGGAGGCAGCCATGACTTGATAATTAGTCAAAAATGTTGGGCACATGTGTACCAATGAGTTTAAGACAAAGAAACCATAATTAGTGAAAAGGAAAATGACATAAAGCAAGGTTAAGCTTGTTTAAGTGTGTTTTGTGCCCTTAAGCTCATTTAAGCCCATTTAAGTGCCCAAATCACTTATCCCTCTCTCATTTTTGTCCTCCCCCAGCCCAAGAACACATCCATACTTCCTCCATAGCCACCACACCTTCAAACTTGCAATTGATTGAAATTGAAGGCAAAAGGAAGCAATTGGAAGCAAACCAGAGCTATTTCTTGCATACCTCATGGATTAAGCTTCAAATTCAGCCTACTCACTTTGGTAAGGGTTCTCTTGCTCTCATGGGTTGTTTTCTATATTTTCAAACATCCATGGAGCTATGGCTAAGCTTGGAAGAGAGGCATGAGCTTGATGAACCAAGCTTATTGAGGGGAGTGCACTTATTGAAGGTTTTGTGACCTACTGTCAAGTGTACAAAGATGGCAGTAAAATGAGGGTTGTAGAGCCCAAAGTTGGTACTAACTACTGTTAAAATCCTCCTAAGACCAAGCATTAGCTTGAAGAGGGCTGCCATAGTGATTTGGTTATGTTTATTTTGTGGTTTATGGACTAACCTATGCTATATGTTGCTGCTGCATTTCATGTGTTTGTTGGTTGTGAATGGCTGCTGCATTTGGTTGCTATATCTTGTATATATGCATTGTGGTTTTTGTGTTTTAGTGTCTTTGGGTGCAGGTTTTAATGAGGATCACATTACCTTAGGAAACCAAGTGTTACCCTTACTAAGTTTCTCAATGAAACTTACTCCCCTCAATTCTGTCATTTCAAGTCCAGCTGAAAGATCACCTTCAAAATAACCTTTGTGGTTTGATTTTTGATCTAAAATTTCAGGTACATGAACTACCATATGTCTATTTGTGATCTGGAAATTTTGGTGATTTTAGGAGCACATTCGGTATTTTTAATGGTGGTACTTACTGTGTTGTGCAGCAGCTGTCCAGCATCTTGTTTTTGGAGTCCATTGTGTCTCAGGACCTCCTGTAACCTAGGGTGCGTATTTAGCCGAGTTAAGACCATATTGTAGTGCATGTATGCATGTACATGTATTGTATGTAAAATGGGACAAGTATTTGAACATTCGAGTAATGTTTTGGCTATGTAAGTGATGTGGTGCAAAGGTGCCTAAGTGTGAATGATGGGCTGCTTACTTGTAAATTCTGTTTTGGCCACATAAAGTTGTTAAAAGAAAAGGAATGTAATTCCTATGTGTAATGGACATATATGGGATAGCCTTGGAGGGCTTTCCCCTTGTGAATGAAGTGTTTACATGGTTTGGAAAAATTGTATGGTCAAAATGGTCCAAAAGTCGCTGGAATTTTGACTCTGGACCTAAACTTAAATATCTCCCTGCATAGAATGAATCCTGGTATGAAATTTTGACCACACCTAGAGGACATCTAGATGGTTAACATGGAATTTATGGATTTGGAGCCCTGTGGCCAAAGATATGATGTTGCAAAGTTGGCTGAGTTACTGTTCATTTGGTCAGAATTTTGTAACCAACTTAAAAAATCCATAACTTGGTCCGTAGGTGGGCTATTGATGTAAAAAAAAATTTCCTGGTTTGATCTAAGTCTCTACTTGATAACAGAGCAAAGAAAACAGGGGGCTATGTGGCTAGAATGATACAGTTTGTTAGTGGAATTTGCAGGTGCTGTAACTGGCCGCTAGAACTTAACAAGATTGCCTATTGTGCGGTAGCCAAAATTAAGACTTGTGCTAGTGTTTTCCTTCTTTGTTGCCATGGTGTGCATGAAATGTGAATATGTGTGTGATGGTTGGACCAATATGCATGTGTTTACATAGTGCCCAAGAGGGCCACTTGGGTATGCTCACTAAGGGTAGTGTTCTGATGGCCTTCAAAACATTACCAATCCTGGGAGTTTAAATGCACAATTTTGGAACCATAATTGGACTACCCCGGTGTGCGTAACAGAAGTTGGTTTCAGAGCATGGTTTATACATGTACATAGCATATAGTTGCATTGCATGCATCTACATATATGAACTCAGTTTGGTCAGCTGCTAGTGTCAAGTACCATTGAAATACCTATGATCTTTATATGTGCTTTATGATGGATCATCAATGCTGGAAACAAACATGGTTGCCACATGGAGAGAGGAACCACCCTGAAGGCCTCCTACTAATTCTGGGCAACAAAGAAATGAATAGAATAGAGGGAATCAAGGGCAACAAGGGGTACCAAACCCTGAAGTGCCTCAAGTTTGGTTAGAGCTTCAGAGGAACTTAGCTCTAATCAAAGAAAGCTTAATGAGGTTGATTCAAGGACAACAGCAGGGAGTCCAAGTAACTCCGACAGAACCAGTTCAAGATGCACAGTAGCAACCAAAAAAGGATACTAGAAACACATTTGAATATGTTCCTCCTGGAAGCTTGAAAGACGTAAATGATGAAACTGTTGAGGAGGAAGATGAAGATAGGAGAAATCCAAGGGGAAGAAGACTAAGGTCTGAGATTGGTCAGGTATCTAGGACCAATCCCTCAGTCTATGACCATTCCTCCACTAGGAATGAGATTGAGGATGGCAATGAGAGAAGATTTAGGAGAAAGTAGAGAAATCACAGAGATCATAGAGAACATCACCATACAGAGGACTCTCACAGATCCAGGAGACATAGATCAGAGGATCTAGAAGGCCTAGATGAGGTTAGACTGTTGGAGAGGTTCCAAGGCCTAAGACCTCCACAGTTTGATGGAAGAGCTGGGCCAGAGAGCTGAGGAGTGGTTAATCGTCATTGAAAAAATGTTTGAGAGGATGCCACTTAGCTCCACCAAAGGAGTGTCACTGGCTACATGCAATCTGGTAGGCAGTGTACAGATATGGTGGAGGAGCACCAGAGAAAGGTATGCTTTCCAGAAAGGCAGAAGGCCAGGAAGAGATATTGAGCTAAGTTGGCCATAGTTCACACAGCTGTTCCAGGAATAGTACATCAATGATGCTATCAAGGATAGGAAGCAAGCTGAATTTAATGCTCTAAGGCAGGACAACCTCATTTTCCTGGAGCATGAGCACAAATTCAATCTGTTGGTGAGGTATGCTCCTTAGTATCATGGACTGGAGGAATTGTAGGCCAAAAGATTTGTTAGAGGCCTAAAGTCAGACATTAGAAAGGCTGTTAGGCCTTTTGGAGCAGTTACATACTATGAAGCAGTGCAGAAAACTCTATTAGTAGAGCAAGAGGAGTATGAGACTAAGTACGTTCCCAGTGGACCAGGGGAAAGTAGTCAGGCAGGAGGCAAGCAGAAGAAGGCACCACATGCAAAGGAATTGGCAAGAATTCTCATCTTGGTGGTGAGGGCAAGGTTAAGGGGAAGTTCCCTGGCCTAGGGTGCCCTAAATGCAAGAAGTTTCATGGGAAGAAACCTTGCTATTTTAACACCCAAGCGTGTCTAAGATGTGGATCCATGGATCATTGGATCAAAGACTGCCCACAGGTTCAAAGAAGGCTAGAAGACCAAGGTCCAGTAAGGCCTATTGGGGGAGGACCTAGAGGGGGAGTACCTAGGGAGGGACAGCAGAGGCCAGTTCCTCCAGTGCATCGACCTTCAGTGCAGAGAGCTGGCAGAGTCTTCCAAGTGGAGAGGCCAGAGACATCAGAGCAGGGAGGAGCACTAAGAGGTAACATTTACCTTAATGGTATGCCTGTTAGTGTTCTATTTGATACTGGTGCATCTGTGTCTATAGTGGCTAGGAAATTTGTTGATGCCATGAAATTGCCTACTGAAATCATGCCTAGGATATCCTTAGTGAATACAGCAGGTAGTCAATGTCTTTTCACTAATGACCTAGCTAAGGATTGTGAGCTAGTAGTTGGAAAGACTAAGGTTATGACTAATCTGATAGTGTTGGATATTCCTAAGTATGATTTAGTGCTGGGTATGGATTGGCTTGCTATGCATAACATAAGAATTGATTGTGCTAAGAGGGAAATCACATTGCCTGATGGTGAAGTGCATGCATTAGTGAATTCTAAGGAATTAGTTTATGAATGCATGGCATGGAGCTAGAGGTATTAGATGAGATACCTATGATTTATGAGCATGGTTATTGTTATGCATTGAATCAATTGCACTGTGAAGAAGAAGTGGACAGAAAACCTATAATGAGAGACTTTCCACAAGTCTTTACTAAAGACCTGCCAAGTATTCCTCCACAAAGGGAGATTGAGTTTGAAATCAAGCTACAACTAAAAGCTAGTCCAATATCCATACCCCCTTACAGAATGCCAATCACAGAGATGAATGAGCTCAAGAAACAACTTGATGAACTTCTTGAAAAAGGGTTCATAAGGCCAAGTGTTTCACCACGGGGAGCTCCTATTCTCTTTGTGAAGAAGAAGGATGGATCTTTGAGACTATACATTGACTACAGGAAGCTTAATGTAGTGACTATCAAGAACAAGTATCCACTCCCTAGGATTGAAGATCTTTTTTATCAACTCAAGAGAGCTAAGATCTTCTCCAAGATAGATTTGAGATCAGGATACTTCCAGTTGAGAGTAAAGGAAGAGGATATTCCTTAGACTACATTTAGGACTAGATATGCGCATTATGAGTGCACAGTCATGCGGTTTGGTTTGACTAATGCCCCAGCTACTTTCATGGACTTGATGAACAGGGTGTTCAGACCACATCTGGACAAATTTGTGGTGGTGTTCATTGATGACATTCTAGTGTATTCCAATGATGAAAATGAACATGAACATCATCTGAAGATTGTCTTAAAGACTCTATTGCAGCATCAGCTTTATGCCAAGTTATCCAAGTGTGAATTCTGGATAAGGGAAGTGTCTTTCCTAGGACACATCATAGATGCACAAGGCCTTAAGGCAGACCTTGAAAAGGTCAAGGCAGTGCAAGAGTAGGAAAGACCAAAGACTATAAAGGATATCAGGAGAGGAAAAAGGTTCCTTGTATGAATCCTTTGCCTACAAGCAAGGATTACTGTACTTCAAGGACCGAATCTATGTGCCTAAAGAACCACAGCCTATGTGAACAAAAGAAGGTGAGACTTGGAATTTGAGGTTGGTGACAATGTTTGGCTGAAAGTTGCACCAACCAAAGGCACTGTCAAACTTGGCAGAAGAACTAAGTTAGCTCCAAGATACACTAGCCTTTAAGAGATCTTGCACAAAGTTAGCAAGGTAGCATACAGGTTAGCTTTACTGCCAAGTCTGTCAAGTGTTCATAATGTTTTTCACATCAGTATGCTTAAGAAGTGTCTATTAGACACAAAGCATGCTATTGTAGTGGAAGAAATACAGTTGGAACCTAACTTGACATATCAAGAGAAACCTATAGCTATCTTATCAAAGGATACCAGAAGGTTAAGAAACAAACATATTCCCATGGTTAAAGTTCGGTGGTCACACCACTCTGAAAGAGAAGCAACCTGGGAAACTGAAAAAGACCTTATGGAAAGGTATCCTGAAGAATACCCAAAGCTAAAGGCTATTTTGGAGGACCAAAATTTTTAAGGGGGGGAGGATTTTTACCACCTCATAAAATGGGATAATTGCAAGTGTGTCATAATGGCTAAAAACCATTATATTGTGTAATTCTCACCATAGTGTTTGAAGTATGGGGGTAAAAGGTATGATCAACACCTCCTTAAAGGTGTTCCAAGTTGGTAACTTGACCCCCAAGAAAAGCCTAAGGGATTTCTTGTTTGTCAAGCAACCTATGGACTTTTTTGTAAGGTTTTGGAAATTCAGGTACTCAATTGCAAAACTCTCAAGAAAAAGACTTGGAGAGTTATGGGAAGGATATGAATGGTATGAAAGTGCTATTGGAGGACCAAATTGCTTATGGAAGACAAGTTTGGACAAAGGAAACACTAAAGGCAATAAGGACCTAAATGTCCTAGTGTAAACCTTAATATGTTCAAGCTTTTGACTTAAGTCTAAGGGTGGAATTTTGGTGTTATCCCACCATGGGGGAGGCAGCCATGACTTGATAATTAGTCAAAAATGTTGGGCACATGTGTACCAATGAGTTTAAGACAAAGAAACTATCATTAGTGCAAAGGAAAATGACATAAAGCAAGGTTAAGCTTGTTTAAGTGTGTTTTGTGCCCTTAAGCTCATTTAAGGCCATCTAAGTGGCCAAATCACTTATCCCTCTCTCATTTTTGTCCTCCCCCAGCCCAAGAACACATCCATACTTCCTCCATATCCACCACACCTTCAAACTTGCAATTGATTGAAATTGAAGGCAAAAGGAAGCAATTGGAAGCAAACTAGAGCTATTTCTTGCATACTTCATGGATTAAGCTTCAAATTCAGCCTACTCACTTTGGTAAGGGTTCTCTTGCTCTCATGGGTTATTTTCTGTATTTTCAAACATCCATGGAGCTATGGCTAAGCTTGGAAGAGAGCCATGAGCTTGATGAACCAAGCTTATTGAGGGGAGTGCACTTATTGAAGGTTTTGTGACCTACTGTCAAGTGTACAAAGATGGCAGTAAAATGAGGGTTTCTAGGGCCCAAAGTTGGTACTAACTACTGTTAAAATCCTCCTAAGACCAAGCATTAGCTTGAGGAGGGCTGCCATAGTGATTTGGTTATGTTTATTATGTGGTTTATGGACTAAACTATGCTATATGTTGCTGCTGCATTTCATGTGTTTGTTGGTTGTGAATGGCTGCTTCATTTGGTTGCTATATCTTGTATATATGCGTTGTGGTTTTTGTGTTTTACTTTATTTTGGTGCAGGTTTTAATGAGGATCACATTACCTTACGAAACCAAGTGTTACCCTTACTAAGTTTCTCAATGAAACTTACTCCCCTCAATTCTGTCATTTCAGGTCCAGCTGAAAGATCACCTTCAAACTAACCTTTGTGGTTTGAGTTTTGATCTAAAAGTTTAGGTACATGAACTTCCATATTCTTATTTTTGATCTGGAAATTTTGGTGATTTTAGGAGCACATTCGGTATTTTTAATGGTGGTACTTACTGTGTTGTGCAGCAGCTGTCCAGCATCCTGTTTTTGGAGTCCATTGTGTCTCAGGACCTCCTGTAACCTAGGGTGCGTATTTAGATGGATTAAGACCATATTGTAGTGCATGTATGCATGTACATGTATTGTATGTAAAATGGGACAATTATTTGAACATTTGAGTAATGTTTTGGCTATGTAAGTGATGTGGTGCAAAGGTGCCTAAGTGTGAATGATGGGCTGCTTACTTGTAAATTCTGTTTTGGCCACATAAAGTTGTTAAAAGAAAGGGAATGTAATTCCTATATGTAATGGACATATATGGGATAGCCTTGGAGGGCTTTCCCCTTGTGAATGAAGTGTTTACATGGTTTGGAAAAATTGCATGGTCACAAATGGTCCAAAAGTTGCCGGAATTTTCACTCTGGACCTAAACTTGAATATCTCCATATGTAGAATGAATCTTGGCATGAAATTTTGACCACTCCTAGAGTCCATCTAGAGGGTTAACTGGGATTTGGAATTTATGGATTTGGAGCCCTGTACCCAAAGATATGACATTGAAAAATTGGCTGAGTTACTGTTCATTTGGTCAAAATTTTGTAACCAACTTAAAAAATCCATAACTTGGCCCATAGGTGGGCTATTGGTTAAAAAAAATTTCTTGGTTTGCTCTAAGTCTCTACTTGATAATGGAGCAAAGAAAACAGGGAGCTATGTGGCTAGAATGATACAGTTTATTAGTGGAATTTGCAGGTGCAGTAGTTGGCCACTAGAACTTAACAAGATTGCCTAATGTGTGGAAGCCAAAACTAAGACTTGTTTTAGTGTTTTCGTTCTTAGCTAAAATAGTGTGCATAAATGTAAATATGTGCGTTATGGACCAATATGCATGTATTTACATATTGCTCAAGAGGGTCACTTGAGTATGTGCACTAGGGGTGTTATTCTGATGACCTATAGGACACACCAAACCTTGGAGTTTAAATGCATAGTTGTGGACCATAACTGGACTACCTCAGAGTGGGTAACATTACCAGACCACCCTACTAAGGAGTATGAAGTATACATTGATGCTTCTTAGGTAGAGCTAGGCTATGTAGGTTATGTCCTAGTGCAAGGGAAACAAGTAATAGCCTATTGATCAAGGCAACTTAGGCCTCATGAGAAGAACTATCCAGTTCATGATCTACAGTTAGCGGTAGTGATCTTCTCACTCAAACGATGGAGACACCATATGCTAGGAAGCAAGTTTCAAGTCTTCACAAAACACAAGTGTTACGGCCCCCCAAGTATTAAACCGGTGACGACCAAGTAAGACTTGGTTACAAGATAAGAAATCCTTTAGTAAATATTTTTTTATGCATTTCAAGCAAGTAGGAAGTTTTGGAATGGTACCTAGAGCACAAAGGGCACCTAAGTGTCACCAAGGGCAATATGGTAATTTTACACCACGAGGTGATAAGATCAGTTTTAATGCTCAAAGTAATTCATTTGTACCTAAGTGAGAAGAAACCAAAGTGGGTGATGGAAGTGCCAATGTTAGAGGCACTATTTGGAGGCGGGGTTGTTTTGGAAAATTTAAAGAATTTGGAGGAGCCATGTAAGAGATCGTTGGATTTAAACCAATTTGGGAAGGCTTCCGTTCACTATTCATCATCTTCTCTAACTCAAAATGGTAGCTCTCTCTTCTCTCACAAAATTCATACCTAAAACTCTTCCATTTCTTCAATTCTTGGTGAAATTGGAAGCCTCATGGAGTACCCAAGTGAAAGCAAGTTTCCTCTTGCTTAGTTTTGGTCGATTAGGCTTTAGAAAGGCCTTTTTTGTCCATGGGAGCTTGAGTATGTTTTCTCCCTTTGTGTTCTTGGTTTCTTAAGCTTCCTAGAGGTTGGGTCAAGCTTAATTGAGCTAAAAATGGTGTCCATTTGTAATGAATTTGCCTAGGAACCATAGAAAATTCATAGTGGAGCTATGGGAGCTTCGGTGTTCAACTTGCTTGATTTTTCTTAGATTCTGTTTAAGGTATGGTGATTTTTTATTCTCCATGTTATGTTAATGCATTTCTATCATATTTAGCATTGGGGATGAGTAATTGCAAGCCTAGAAGTGATTAGAATCAAGTTTAAGTCAATTGTGCATAGTTTTCCTGAAGATCGATGAAACTGGAAAGTTTCTGGTGCTGGGGCATTGTTCTACTTGCCTAGGCACCAAAAGAATTCACGTCTAGGTCGTGTTCCTAAGGCCTCGGTGCTAGCATACTCATTTTTAAACAGTATCAAATGAACTCTAGCGCCAGGGTTACACTGCAGCGCCTTAGTTGTAGAAGAACTCATTTATGAAGCTTGTTTTTGGTTCCTAATTGGTTCCTAAACATCCTAGACATGTTCCTAAGGTTTGATATAGATTTAAAATGGAAATAGAATGAAGAACATATTAGAATTGGATTAAATGATGCAAGGAGAATATGGTGTGTGAACAATTGAACCATGTGTATCTGTAAAGGCATTTTCGTGCCCTAGTTGAGGCTTGTAGTCATCCCTAAGGTAGTTTAAATGCATTAGTAGTGAGTAATCAAGTTGTTTAAGCAAGAAGCTTGGTGAACTACCCATGGTGAACTAGAACCGTAGCTGAGTTAACTAAGAATGGTGCATGTTCACTATGGCAGGGTTAGTGTGGGCAACATATGGCACAACTTCTTGTAGCTTTCTAAGATGATTTGGGTTAGTATTTTACTGACCCTAGATTGGCTCAGGAGCTACAAGATCAACAAGTAGTTAAGGAAAACACCTAAGGGCCAAAGAAGGCAGTATAAGGGTAATAAGGGTGCATGAGTGCATTTGGGCGCAATGTGAGCTCTAGGGCCTATAGAACGCCTAGATTGGATAATATGGGACCTTGGCATGGATTGGGAGGTTGGTTAATACCCATGTCAGTGCAAGTTACCTTAGGGAATCAAGAGGAACACTAAAAGCCCTAAGTAGGTAGGTGACTCAGGGGCCTTTAAGAAGCAAGGTAGTTAGGCTACCTTAGCGCATTTGGGACCTAAAGATCTACTAGGAAACACAAGGAGCACTTAGAGCAAGCATGATTCCTAGTGATGGACAACTAATTGGAGTGCAGTAAGTGCCAAGCCTAGTATTTTACAAGGTTCACCAAGGAAGGTAGATGCTTAGTAACACTCGGTCACCTAGTTAGTTCTTAGACCGAGGGGCTAAAGTGGGAGCCTAGTACACCTAGGGGTGGAGGTTTAGTACACCTATCTACCTGTTTGGGCTTTGGCCAGAGGAGATAACGTGGGAACCATGTATGCCCAAACTAGATTGGCCATGTGCTAGTAAAGGTTCACCACAGGAAGGGTGAAAGGTTAGTAAGACCTAGTGGACTAGCCTGGTCCTAGACCTGAGGCACTAGTGTGTGACCTGTAGTGCACTAACCTTGGCTTTGCCAAGGAGACTTGGATTACTCCTACACATAGTATTCAGGGGGAGGCTATTACGTGGTTAGGTGACAACCTGGCACAGTTGGCAAGTCAAGGCTTGCTAAAGTGAGTTCAGAGCTAGAACTCACTAGGAGAGGACTAGGATGAAGAAGGGTCCCAAGAGACTCAAGTATATGCACATATGTTGGGCCTCAAACCGTAATGAGCTCACGGTACAATTGTCACATTTATTGTTACCACCTCACAAAAATGGGAGAATTACAAGTGTGGAATAATGGAAATAAAAACCAATATATTGTGTAATTCTCTTCAGAGTGATTAAAGTATAAGTGGTAAAAGGTATGATGAACAGCTCCTTAAAAGTGTTCTAAGTTGGTAACTTGGTCCCCAAGAAAAGCCTTAAGGATTGCTTGTTTTTCAAGTAACCTATGGTCTTTTTTGTAAGGTTTTGGAAATTTGGGTACTTAATTGAAAAACTCTCAATAAAGAGCCTTGGAGAGTTATGAGAAGGATATGAATGGTATGAAAGTGCTATTGGATGACCAAATTGCTCATGGAAGACAAGTTTGGACAAAGGAAACACCAAAGGCATTAAGGACCTAAATGTCTTATTGTAAATCTTAAGGTGTTCAAGCTTTTCACTTAAGTCAAAGGGTGGAATTGTGGGCTTATCCCACCATGGGGGAGGTGGCTATGGCTTGATAAATAGTCAAAACGGTGGGAAAAATGTGGTCTAAGATGTTTAAGACAAAGAAATGATGCTTATGAGCAAAGAAAATGACATAAAGCATGATTAAAGCTAATAAGGATGTCTAGTGTCCTAAAGCTAATTTAAGAAGCCAAACTCAATTTTCTTCTCTCATATTTGACCCAACCAGTGACCAACCTCCTCCACAATTTTTCCATAGCTTCTCTATAGCCACCATACCTTCGAGACTGAAATTGAAGGCAAAAGGAAGCAATTGGAAGCAAACTAAAGCTCTTGCTTGAATACTTCAAGGATCAAGCTTCAAATTTGGCCTACTTATCTTGGTAAGGGTTTTGTTGCTCTTATGGATTGTTTACTATATTTTCAAGCATACATGGAGCTAGGGCTAAGCTTGGAAGAGAGCCGTGAGCTTGACGAACAAGCTTAGTGAGGGGAGTGCACTTGTTGAAGCTTTTGTGAGCTAGTGTTAAATGCACAATGATGGCAGTGAAGAGAGGGTTTCTAGAGCCCCAAATTAGTACTAACTAGTTCTAAAATCATCCTAAGGCAAAGCATTAGCTTGAGTTAGGCTTCCATAATGATTTACTTAAGTTTATTGCATGTTTTATGGACTAACCTATGGTTTATGTTGCTGCCACATTTCATGTGTTTGTTGGTTGTGAATTACTGCCACATTTGGTTGCTATATCTTGTATATATGCATTGTGGTTTTTTTTTTTAGTGTTTTTGGATGCAGTTTTTAATGAGGGTCACATTTCCTTAAGAAACCAAGTGTTTCCCTTACTAAGTTTCACATTGAAACTTACTCCCCTCAAATTTGCCTATTTGAGGTCCAGTAGAAAGATTACAATCAAACTGACTTTGTTGTTTGATTTTTGATCTGAAACTTCATTTATTTGAAATTTCATGCATCTAGTTGGGATCTAGAAAGTTTGGTGATTTTAGGAGCACATTTAGTATTTTTAGTGATGGCGCTTATTGTGTTATGCTGCAGTTGTCCAGCATCCTATTTCTGGAGTACATTGTGTCTTAGGCACTCCTGTAACTTAGGGTGCATATTTAGCTGAGTTAAGTCCATATGTAGTGCATGTATACATGTACATGTAGTGTATGTAAAATGAGAAAAGTATGTGAACATTTGAGTAATGTTTTGGCTATGTATGTGATGTCGTGCAAAGCTGCCAACAAATGAATGATAGGTTGCTTACTTGTAAATTCTGTTTTGGCCACATAAAGTTGCTACATGCAAGAGCATGTAATTCCTATGTGTATTGGACATGCATGGGATAGCCTGGAGGGCTTACCCCATATGAACAAAGTGTTTGCACACTTATGAAATTTTGTGTGGGCAAAATGCTCATAAAGTGACCAGAAGTTTGACTCTGCACTCAAAGTTCTATATCTCCCTGTGTAGAATGAATCGTGGTATGAAATTTTAACCACACCTAGAGCACATCTATAGGTTGAACTTGGATTTTGAATTTCTAAATTTGGACCCTTGTAGCCAAGGATATGATGTTGAAAATTTGGCTAAGTTACTGTTTATTTGGTCAGAATTTTGTAACCAAGTTCAAAAATCCATAACTTTGTCCATAGGTGAGCTATTAATGTTAAACCAAATTCCTTGGTTTGCTTAAAGACTCTACTTAATAATGAAGCAAGGACAATAAGGGTTTACATGGCTTGATTAATACAATTGTTTGGAAAAAATATCAAGCGTAGTGGCTGGTCACTTACACTTAATAAGATTGCCTAATGTGTGGTAGCCAAGATTAAGACTTGTGCCAGTGTTTTCCTTTCTTCCTGCCATGGTGTGCATAAAATATGAATATAAGTGTAATGGTTGGACCAATAAGCATGCATTTACATAGTGCCCAAGAGGGCCACTTGGCTATGCACACTAAGGGTATTGTTTTGATGGCCTACAGAACATACCAATCCTGGGAGTTTTGAAATGCACAATTTTGGCATCATAACTGGACTACCCCAGAGTGCAAAACATTTATTGTCCAATTTCCTCTAGTGTTTTCTTTGTAGGTACCTCAAAGACCCCTTATTGGGAATCTATGATTCTCACCCCTTAGTTTGCATGTGCTGGTTTAGGTTGCTCGGCTAGTAACCCAAGATGGTTGTTGAGCTAGTTAAGCAAGTCAAAATTATACTTGCTAGTTTGTATTTTCCCGTTGATTTATTGGTTATTCTATGTACTAACTATGTTGGATTAACCTTCAGCAATGGTTGATCTAGAAGCACAAGTGGAGATCAAGGCTATAGCTACTTGAGAGGTGGAGCTCAAGTGGTTAGCCTAGTGGGGTAATCTCTATAGGTTATGCTTGAGTAGTTAACTGTACTAGGTGCCTCCAAAAACATTGGTTAGTTTTATGTTTTGGTTTGTGATTGATGTACATAATTGAATAATGTACATAGGGTTAATGCTTGTAGGAAATGTGTTTATGGCTTTGGCTAGTTTTACTAATGTTTTAAGTGTGGATCCCCTAATGTTTTATATGTTTTATTTTATGTTTAAAATTTATGCCAAAGTGAATCATGCACTATTT
The DNA here is from genome assembly GCA_005392925.1 of Aquilaria sinensis. NCBI lineage: Eukaryota > Viridiplantae > Streptophyta > Magnoliopsida > Malvales > Thymelaeaceae > Aquilaria > Aquilaria sinensis. Next base: position 77,493 of record SMDT01001285.1, read on the forward strand.
AATGCTAGTATCTAGGTTAGTAAGTTTAGGTCACATGCATTACTTTTTATCATAGACATAGAAACCAACAATTATGAACCAAAACATCAGAATTCCCTGAAGTTTTAGTGATCTTGGGTAACAGATGCAGCTGCAGGCGGCCTAGGGCTTCGTCATTAGGTATTAGAGCCATGGTTGTCTAAAGGCATATGCAACTGGGATAGTAGCGGACCTTTGTGCTAAAATATTGTTAGTGCTTACCAATAAATTGCATACTACAGTGTTGTGCTTGACAGGTAGACATGGTGAACTCAAGGGCAGTTGGGGGTGGCAAGAACTAAATGATGCTCTTGTAGGCCCTGTAGGTGGCAAAAAGTGGTTAGTGTGAGGTAAGGCTTCAACCTTTGAGTAGTAGTTTGGTATTTTTATTGCAAATTTTGGCATCAATTTACTAGCATAGTTGTTGCATTCATTGTGAGGTAGTGGTTTATTGAAAACTAGTTGCTTGTTATGGAACCTGAAGAGACGACCTAAACGCCTTAGATTGGATTGGCTAAAAAAAGTTCCATAGGTTGAATCCTTTCCTTAGGTTAACTTGGTTGCCCTAGGTTGTAACAATAGCTGGCTAAGTTATATGTATAAGTTCCCTAAAACAGCCAAGTAAAAGATCTGTTCAGTCAGATACTGATAAGGTGAGTAGGTAAGTTTTAGTTTAATTCCTAACCATTATTTCTAGGAGGAAATCGTGAAATGAAATGTAGTAAAGAGTGGGGAACTTATCTAGAGAGTAGCATGGATGGATGGAACTTTTCATTCGTTAGTTATATACCCTAGTGTAGACTAGTAAAAGTAGAATCACTGATTGGGGTTTGACTTCATTACGATGCGATAGTAAGGGAACCCTAGCCATAGTAGTGACTGTCGGGGACTAAAGGATAGCCTGGTGACTAATGGTCATCCCCGGCGTTAAGTGGAGTCATGGGCCACCAAGATAGCTTAAGAAAGAATAAGGCTCAGCTGTAAAACTAGCTAAACAAGTAAGAGAAGTTGAGTCCCAAATGGGATAAAGCAAGTAGAGGTTAGCACTTGTTGCTTTACTGCCTGTAAATAGTGGGAAACAAAAGCTTGGGTCAAAGGTGACCTAATGATGCCAGGTAAGTAAAGGCCTTGCCTAGACCCGTGAGGGTAAAACTGAGTAAGTCCCTTAAGGAAAAGTTCACGATCTCCAGTCAAGAGAAGGCTTGGAATAGCTATGGTGGTAACTCCGGTAGTTGTCTTGCTCATTGGAGTAAGAGAAAGTTGGGGGGTTGGAATTCTAGTCAGTATGGATTTTGGTTAAGCTAGCTTGAAGCCAAAAGTTAGAGCAACTCACTTAACCTTAGTGCCTTGTAAAGGAAGGGTTAGTGACTTGTGAGTTGGTTAAGGGCTAGTGGGTGCACTATGCAGAATTACCACAGGTGACCCACTTGAGAGGTTTTACATTGTTAACCCCCTCTCGACAGTTAATGAAAATGATGAGGTTAGTTTTCCCTTTGAGTAAGTTGCTTGATGTGGCAACAGCCGTAGGTGCTCTGTTTCAATGTGTAGTTGGCACATTGTAGTTCATGGTATGAAAGTTAAGATGGTCAAGAAACAAATGTACTAAGGACACACATGAGGAGTTAAGGTTGTGTGTGTGGTATGTTAGGCTCTGAGTGTAGGGAAGCAATAGGGCTTAGTGTGTTAGTTTTGAGCACCTAGTATACTCCGAGTGAAGCAGCTAAAGCACCAAGACCTTGAGCTTAGGTAGTATACGGTAGACTCATCACCGAGTGCTAGGATGCTTAAGCGGAGAAGGCATAGAAAAAAGTCCAAGGGCTGCTAGCTACTTGAAGGTTCTGGCGCTTGTGCCAGGGTAATTTTCTTGGGTAAGAACGCAAGTGTAAGGGACTCCAAAGTAGCGAGGGCAGTAGGATTGTGATGTTCGGGTGCTACATGTGTACTTGGCTAGTCCACTAGTATGTCTGATGCATATGGCCATGTATGAGAGGAGCATCAAAGTCTCATACTCTAGGGTGGGCCAAGACTTACAACTCTCGGTAGAGCATTTATTTTGAAGATCCCTAGAGCATAGTGGACCATGGAGTCGAGAATGTCTTGTGGTGCTAGAAGTGTGTATGGCACGACCATAATACACTAGTGATACACTTAGCCTAATTACTGATAGGAGATCTTAGGTACTAAACATGTAATGAGGAATTGCCAGTGTGAGTTTTAGTGGATGAGTTGTACACTTATTAAGCTAACTTTCACTAGAAGGTTTGGTATAGAGATGTTATGTGCCGACATGGAGTGAGACTTTCGAATATAAGTGTTAATGGACAAGTTTAACTTGTTAAGTTGGCATACACTAGTAAGTTCAATCACAAGAGAAAGGTTGAAAGAAAATCACTAGTGTCAGGATGGAGCAAGCAACAGTCAGCGTGAGAGTTAGTGGACAAGTTTTAGACTTATTAAGCTAATCTTACACTAAGGCGTTTTGGTACGAGTGTGTTCAGTGCCGAACCTAGAGTAAGGTTGTAGTGTAATGTTAGTAGGCAAGCTTCAAGCATGTTAAGCTAGCTTGCACTAGGAGGTTCGAGCACAGGAAAAAGTGTGAAAAAGTTGTTGGTCACCAGGCATACGAACATAGGTCTAAACCTGTTAGACCTACTTTAATAGCATCCATAAACTGGGTGTAGTGAAGACCATACCATAGCCTTCAAACGTGAAGTTGCCTAAAGGTGATTAAGACCGAGTAAGCTCAAGCCAAGGTGGGGAGGACAATAAGCAGTTATTGATGTTCTGTTAAATGTTAGCACAAAGTATACTGTTGGTTATAGTGACTATACAAGTAAGTGCTCGACTTGAGTGCCGTAAGGCATTAGTCCAGCAAGTCAAGTAGGTAAGCACCAACTTGTTTGTTGAGGATCTGACACCCCTTCATAGGTTTGGTCGGGATATGTAGCACCATATCATAGGTTTTATCTAAAGGTAGGGGGATGCAATTTAGAGGACCAAAATTTTCAAGGTGGGGAGAATGCTTGGTTACAAGATAAGAAATCCCTTAGTAAGTATTTTTTTTCTGCATTTCAAGCAAGTATGAAGGTTTGGAAAGCTTCCTAGAGCATAAATGGCACCTAAGTGTCACCAGGGGCAAAATGGTCATTTTGCACCCCTAGGTGATAGGATAGGTTTTAAAGCTCAAGTTAATTCATTTGGACCTAAGAACAAGAAACCAAAGTAGGGGATGGAAGTGCCAATGTTAAAGGCACTATTTCGACATGGGGTTCTTTTGGCAAATTTAAAGAAGTTGGAGGAGCCATTTTGGGGAAGGTTGGATTTAAACTAATTTGGGAAGGTTCCCCTTCACTATTCATCATCTTTTCCAACTGAAAATGGTATCTCTCTCTTCTTTCACAAAATTCATGCCCAAAACTCATCCATTTCTTAAATTCTTGGTGAAATTGGAAGCCTTATGGAGTACCCAAGTGAAAGCAAAGCTTGCTCTTGCTTAGTTTTGGTCAATTGAGCTTTGGAGTGGCCTTTTTGGGCCATCGGAGCCTTTGTGTTCTTCATTTATTAAGCTTTCTAGAGGTTGGCTCAAGCTTAATTGAGCTAAAAATGGTGCCCATTTGTAATGAATTTGCATAAGAACCATAGAAAATTAATAGTAGAGTTATGGGAGCTTTGGTGTTCAACATGATTGATTTTTCTTGGATTGTGTTTAAGGTTAGGGGATTTCTTATTTTTCATGTTTTGTTAATGCATTTCTATCATTTTTAGCCCTAGAGATGAGTAATTACAAGCCTAGAAGTGATTAGAATCAAGTTTGAGTCAATTGTGCATAATTTTCGTGAAGATTGACGAAGATGCCAAGTTTCTGGCAGTGAGGCACCATTCTAGGCCCCTAGCCACCAAAATAATTTCATGTCTAGGTAGTGCTCCTGAGGCCTCTGTTCCAGGATACTTGTTTTTAGACAGCATCAAATCAACTCTGGCGCCGCAGCGCCAAGCTTATGCTGTAGTGCCACAATTGCATCAAAACTCATCAAAGAAGATTGTTTTTGGTTCCTAATTGGTTCCTAAACATCCTAGCCATCTCCCTAAGGTTGGATAAAGATTTAAAATAGAAATAGAATGAAGAACAAGTGACAATTGCATTAAATGAAGTAAGGAGAAGATGGTGTGTGCACAATTGAACCATGTGTATCTCTAAGGGTATTTTGGTGCCCTAGTTAAGGCTTGTGGTGATCCTTAAGGTAGTTTAGATGCATTAATAGTGAGTAACCATGTATTTTAAGCAAGGAGGATGGTGAATTAGCAATGGTAAACTAGAACCATAGCCTAGTTAACTAAGAATGGTGCATGCACACTATGGCATGGTTTGTGTGGCAAACATATGGCACAACTTCATGTCACTTGGTAATAGGATTTGGGTTAGTATTTTATTGACCCTATATTGGTTTAGGAGCTATAATAACTACAAATAGTTAAGGAAAACACCTAAGGGCAAAAGAAGGCAACATGAGGCTAATAAGGGCGCATGAGTACATTTGGGCACAATGTGAGCTCTAGGGCCTATAGGAATCCTAGATTGGATAATATGGGACCTTGGCATGGCTTGGGAGGTTGCTTAATACCCATGTAAGTGCAAGTTACCCTAAGGAATCAAGAGGAACACTAAAAGCTCTATATAGGTAGGTGACTTAGTGTTCAAGCTAAGTTACTTAGGCATATTAGGGGCTTTTTTAGGAGCAAGGTAGTTATGCTACGCTAGTGCATTTGGGAGCTTAATATGTGCTAGGAAGCACAAGGAGCACTTAGTGTAAGCATGATTCCAAGTGATGGCTAGCTCATTGGAGTGTAGGAAGTGCCAAGCCTAGTATTACACAAGGTTGACTGAGGAAGATTGAGGCTTAGTAACACTTGGTCACCTAGTTAGGTCTAGACCTGAGGGACTAAAGTGGGAGCCTAGTATACCTAAACATGGAGGTCTTGTATGCCTAGCTACCTTTTTGGTTCTTAGGCTTGAGGAGCTAGACCAGGAACCTAGTATGCCCAAACTAGCTTGCCCATGTGCTAGTCATGGTTCGCCGTGTGCTAGTACACTAGCTTGGTCCTAGACCGAAGGCACGTTAGTCCACGTAGCTTGGCTTTGCTAGGAAGACTTGGATTACTCCTGCACATAGTATTCAAGGGTAGGCTATGATGTGCTTAGGTGACAACTTGGCACAGTTGGCAAGTCAAGGCTTGCTAAAGTGAATTCAGGGCTAGAACTTTATAAAAGAGAACTAGGATGAGAAAGGGTCACAAGGGACTCTAGTATATGCACATATATTAGGCCTCAGATTGTAATGAGCTCACTGTAGAATTGTGACATTTATTGTTATCACTTCACAAAAAATGGGAGAATTACAAGTGTGGCATAATGGTAAAAAACCATTATATTGTATAATTCCCTTCGTAGTGATTGGAGTATGAGGGGTAAAAGGTATAATGAATACCTCCTTAAATGTATTCTAGGTTGGTAACTTGGCCCCTAAGAAAATCCTTAAGGATTGCTTGTTTTTCAGGTAACCTATGGACCTTTTTGTAAGGTTTTGGGTACTTAATTGCAAAACTCTCAAGAAAGAGCCTTAGAGAGTTATGGGAAGGATAAGATTGGTATGAAAGTGCTATTGGGGACCAAATTGCTCACGGAGGCCAAGTTTGGACAAAGGAAACACTAAAGGCATTAAGGATGTAAATGTCTTAGTGTAAACCTTAAGGTGTTCAAGCTTTTGACTTAAGGCAAAGGGTGGACTTGTGGGGTTATTACACCATGGGGGAGGCAGCTATGGCTTGATAAATAGTAAAAAATATGGGAAAAATGTAGATTAATATGTTTAGGAGAACAGAATCATGCTTATGGGCAAAGAAAAAGACATAAAGCATGATTAAGGCTAATAAGGATGTTTTGTCCTAAAGCTAATTTAAGAAGCCAAACTCAATTTTGTTCTCTCATATTTGACCCAACCAACCTCCACCCTCCTCCACACTTCTTCCATACATCTTCCATAGCCACCATACCTCCAAGATCAAAATTGAAGGCAAAAGGAAGAAATTGGAAGCAAACTAGAGCTATTGCTTGAATACTTCAAGGATCAAGCTTCAAATTTAGCCTACTTATCTTGGTAAGGATTTTGTGTCTCTCATGGATTATTTAATTTATTTTGAAGCATCCATGGGGGTAGGGCTAAGCTTAGAAAAGAGCCAGGAGCTTGATGAATGAAGCTTACTGAGGGGAGTGCACTCAATGAAGGTTTTGTGAGCTAGTGTGAAGTGCAGAATGATGGCAGTGAAGATAGGGTTTCTAGAGCCCCAAGTTAGTACTAACTAGTGTTAAAATCCTCATAAGACCAAGCATTATCTTCAGGAGGCCTGCCATATTGATTTACTTAATTTTATTGCATGTTTATGGACTCACCAATGGTTTATGTTGCTGCCGCATTTCATGCATTTGATGGTTATGAATGGCAACTACATTTGGTTGCTATATCTTTTATATACGCATTGTAGTTTTGTGTTTTAGGGTTTTTAGATATAGGCTTTAATCAGGGTCACATTTCCTTAAGAAACCAAGTGTTTCCCTTACTAAGTTTCACAATGAAACTTACTCCATTCAAATCTGCACATTTCAGGTCCAGCAGAAAGATCACATTCAAACTGACATTTTTTGTTTGAGTTTTGATCTAAAATTTTAGGTATTTTAACTTCCATGTATCTATTTGTGAACTGGAAGGTTTGGTTATTTGAGGAATAGATTCGGTATTTTTAGTGATGGTGCTTATTGTGTTATGCAACAACTGTCTAGTATCCTATTTCTGGAGTCCATTGTATCTCAAATGCTCCTATAATTTAGGGTGCATATTTAGCTAAGTTAAGACCATTATGTAGAGCATGTTTGTATGTACATATGGTGTATGTAAAATGAGACAAGTATGTGAACATTTGAGTAATGTTTTGGCTATGTATGTGATGTAGTGCAAAGCTGCCTACGTGTGAACGATAGGCTACTTACTTGTAAATTCTGCTTCGGCCACATAAAGTTTCAAGATGAAAGAGTATATAATTACTATGTGTATTGGAAATGTATGGGATAGCCTTGGAGGGCTTACCTCTTGTGTATGAAGTGTTTGCACACTTATGAAATTTTGTATGGGCAAAATGCTCATAAACTGACTAGAATTTTGACTCTACACTCAAAGTTCTATATCTCCCTGTGTAGAACGAATCATGGTTTGAAGTTTTGACTGCACCTAGGGCTCATCTAGAAGTTGAACTGGGATTTTTAATTTCTGAATTTGGAGCCCTGTAGGCAAAGATATCATGTTGAAATTTGGCTAAGTTACTGTTCATTTGGTCAAAATTTTGTAACCAACTTAAAAAACCCAAAACTTGGTCCCTAGGTGGGCTATTGATGTAAGACCAAATTCCTTGGTTTACTTAAAGACTTTACTTGATAATGAATAATGTAAACATGGGGTTACATGGCTAGATTAATACATTTTTTTGGAAAAAGTTTCAGGTGTAGTGGCTGGTCACTTAATAAGATTGCCTAATGTGTGGTAGCCAAGATTAAGACTTGTGCTAGTGTTTTCCTTCCTTGCTGTAATGGTGTGCATAAAATTTGAATATGTGTCTAATGGTTGGACCGATATGCATGCATTTACATAGTGCCCAAGAGGACCACTTGGGTATGCAAACTAAGGGTATTGTTCTGATGGCCTGCAGAACATACCAATCCTCAGAGTTTTTAAATGCACAAATTTGGTACCATAACTGGACTACCCCGAAGTGGGTAACATCTATTGTCCAGTGTCCTCTAGTGTTGTCCTTGTAGGTACCCCAAAGACCCCTTACTGGGAATCTATGATTCTCACCCCTTAGATTGCATGTGTAGGTTTAGGTGGTTCGACCAGCAACCCAATATTGTTGCTGAGCTAGTTAACTTAGTATAAGTTCTACTTGGTAGTTTTTATTTTCCCATTAATTTATTGGTTATGCTATGTATTAACTATGTTGGATTAACCTTGAGCAGTGGTTGATCTAGAACCACAAGGGGAGATTGAGGCTAAAGGTACTTGAGAGGTAAAGCTCAGGTGGTTAGCCTAGTAGGGTCATCTTAGTAAGTTAAACTTGATTACTTAATTGTGCTAGTTGCCTCTAGCAACATTGTTTAGTTTTATGTTTTGGTGATTCATGTACATAATTGAATAATGTACATAGGGTTAATGCTTGTAGGAAATGTGTTTATGTCTTTGGCTAGTTTTACTGTAGTTTTAAGTGCAGATCCTCCAGTGTTTTGAATGTTTTATTTTATGTTTAATTTTATCCCAAAGCAAATCATGCATTATTTAATGCTAGTATCTAGGTTAGTAAGTTTAGGTCATGTGCATTACTTTTTATTACAAGCATAAAAACCAACAATTACGAACCAAAACTTGGGAATTCCCCAAATTCCTAGTGATCTTGGGCAACAGAGGTAGTAGTAGGGGCCTAGGGCTGCATCATTTGGTAACTAGCCATGGTTGTCTAGAGGCATAGGTAATTGAGATAGTGGTGGACCCTTGTGCTAGAACATAGTTAGTGCTAACCAAGAACTTGCATACTGCAGTGTTGTGCTTTATAGGTAGACATAGTGAACTCAAAGGCTGTTGGGGGTGGCAAGAACTAAAGGATGTTCTTGTAGGCCCTATAGGTGGGAAGAAGTGGCTCGTGTGAGGTAGTGGTTCAAACTTTCAATAGCAGTTTGGTATTTCTATTGGAAATTTTGACTTCAGTTTACTGGCATAGTTGTTGCATTCGTTGTGAGGTAGTGGTTTATTGAAAACTAGTTGCTTGTTGTGGAACCATAAGTGAAGGCCTAAACACCTTAGATTGGATCGGCTAAAAAAGGTTCCATAGGTCGAATCCTTTCCGTAGGTTAACTTGGTTGGCCTAGGTTATAACAATAGCTGGCTAAGTTATATGGATAAGTTCTCTAAAACAGCCAAGTAGTGGAGTTGTTTAGTCAAATGCCGATAACGTAAGTATGTAAGTTTTAGTTTTATTTCTAACCATTATTTGTAGAAGAAAGTCGTGAAATGATGTAAAGAGTGGGGAACTTATCCAGAAGGTAGAATGGATGGATGAAACTATTCATTCATTAGTTACATACCCTAGTGTAGACGAGTCAGAATAGAATCGTTACTTGGGGTTTGACTTCATTGCCATGTGGTAGTAAGGGAACCCCAATAATAGTTTTGACTGCCATAAACTAAAGGATAGCCTGGTGATTGGTGGTCTTCACCTCGGGGTTAAGTGGAGTCATGGGCCACCAAGATAGATTAAGAAAAAAAAAGGCTCAATTGGGAAAAATAGCTAAGCGAGTAAGAGAAGCTGAGTCCCAGGTGGGATAGCATAAGTAGAGGTTAGCACATGTTGCTTTAATGTCCGTAAATAGTGGAAAGGGGAAGCATAGGTCAAAGGTGACCTAATGATGCCAGGTAAGTAGAGGCTTTTCCTAGACCCGTGAGGATAGAACTGAGTAAGTCACTTAGGGAAGAGTTTTCTATGATCAGTCAATAGAGGGCTTGGAATAGCCGCAGTGGTACTCCCACCTAGACAAGTATCATGCTTCGCAGTAAAAAGTCCAAAGTTTAGTATAGGTATAGTTGTGCTCAAGTGTTTGTTTCATGACTCCGGTAGTTGTCGGGTTCATTGGAGTAAGAGAAAGTTGGGGGGTTAGAACCCTAGTCAGTGAGGATTTTGGTTAAGCTAGCTTGAAGCCCAAAGTTAGAGCAAGTCACTTAACCCTAGTGCTTTGTAAAGGAAAGGTTAGCGACTTGTGAGATTGGTTAAGGGCTAGTGGGTGCACTATGCAGAATTGCCACAGGTGATCCACTCGAGAGGTTTTACATTGCTAGCCACCTGCTAACAGTTAATGAAAATGATTAGGTCAGTTCTCGCCTAAGTAAGTTGGTTGATGTGGCAATAGCCATAGGTGGACTGTTTCAATGTCTAGTTGGTACAGCATAGTTCATGGCATAAAAGTCATGATGGCCAAGAAACAAATGTACTAAGGACACACATGAGGAGTTAAGCCTATGTGTGTAGTATGTTAGCGCCTGAGTGTAAGGAAGCAATAGGGCTTAGTGTGTAAGTTTTGAGCACCTACGATACTCCGAGTGAAGGAGCTAAAGTGTTACCCACTCTGGGGCAGTCCAATTTTGGTGCAAAAATTGTGCATTTAGACTCCCAGGATTGGTAATGTTCTGTAGGCCATCAGAACACTACCCTTAGGGTGCATACCCAAGTGGCCCTCTTGGGCACTATGTAAACACATGCATATTGGTCCAACCACCACACACATATTCACATTTCATGTACACCATGGCAGCAAAGAAGGAAAACACTAGCACAAATCTTATGATAGCCAAAGGCTATTGCCTCCTTGGTAGTAACTCCCTGCCAGAATATTGGCCGAGGAGTCTGACGTTACCCAAGAGAGGATCTTTTCACTGACCTCGGAAGGTGCGAAGTCAAACACTATGAGCTCGAGACTTTGGTTAGCTCGTCAGGAATTCCGAGGACAACACCGTCTCCATCGAGGGGCTAAACTGACCGTCTTCGGGTAAGAGAGCCATCTCCCTGAAGCAAGGGAGAATCTCCCCGAAGGAAGAGGCCCCAAAGAGGTCTTCCTCGAACAAGAAACACCTGAACGAGGGAATCCCCGAACTATGGGTGTGAGTCCCGAAGAAGGTGTTCATCAAGGGCGCTCCCAGAATTATGGGATAGATCCCGAAGGAGGTGCTCGCACCGAAGGACGGATAGAATCCGAAGAGGGTGCCCGCACCGAAGGGAGACCTCGCCCAGGGGACCTCGGGAGTACGGTATGAGCATTTAAGGAGCCTCTGACATGTCACCCACAAGCCCTACACGTCACATCTGAACGGCGAAATGACACGCCGCAGCCGCCCCAGTCCTGACACAACCCGTCCGGGTCCAGGGCTAAAAGAGGCTGCAAACGGCTGCCTGTCCCCTAGGTCCAAAGAGACAGATCAAATCCGACCGAACACGTGTCATGATCTGAACAGACCAGCTACTCCTATAAATACTAGGAAATGGGACTGGGCAAAGGAAGGGCATTTTCCTCTCTCTGAGAAAACACAGAACAGGCAAGACACTTGATCCCTTAGTGTTCTTCCTCCACTCTCACTCAGAAAACTGACTTGGGCGTCGGAGGGTCCTCCCCGGAAAAGCAAACCGGGGACCTCCTAACCTTTTCTTTGAGCTTTTCAGGCGCACTCAGCTGGGAAACCAGAGCTCCAGGCGCTCGCCTCCTCAGGAAGTCTCTCCACCTGTCAACATGACAGCAAACGAAGATGCCTTGGGGCATCATTTGGCGCCGTCTGTGGGAAACCACTCCCAGGTAGCTGTTGTCGAAACTCAGCGTTCGATGGACAAAGGACTCCCCAAGTCCCCGTCCGCGCCTGAGACCCAAGCAGCTACCGAACAAAGTCCCCCAGAGACTTCCTTGCCTGAAGTGGAACGCCCTCTTGTCATCACCATGGGTTTTTTCAGAGACTTTCAGAGGTCTGTTGTGGCTGAAATGACACAACAAATAGACCGAAGATGGCCGCAACCGGCCCAGGCGCAAAAACCCACTTCGCCAGCACGACCTCGGGAGAAAAGCCCAAGGGCAACCCATCATAGCTCGGGAAGTGGGGAACCACGAGAAGAATCCTCGACAGATAACTTGCCCCTCGGAGCACGGCTGGCGGAAAGAGCAAGGTCTGAACGACCTGAAGTCCCGTCCAGAAGAAGTTTATCACCAGAGGCAAGGTCCCCCTCACCTCGGTATCGAAGTCGCTCTCCGAAGAGACGGCAACAGTCCTTTTACCCAAGAAGCTCCAAGCACCAGGAAGAGGAGCCCAGTGCTACGCTCCTCCTGGAAGAAAGTCTTGGCAAGACTGGAGAGAGTGGAACAGCAGGTGGCACGCAAGCCTGTTTGGGCCAGGCTAACTGAAACCGTCTCTGGAGATGAAACTCCGTTCGCCCGAACAGTAGTCGAGGCGGCCATGCCAAGTGACTTCAGGCTACCTCGGCTAGAGACCTATGAGGGCCGGACTGATCCCCAGGCCCACCTAACAAAGTACAAACGCAGCATGGTGCTACACGGGGCTGATGATGCTACACTCTGCAAGTGCTTTGAAGTCACCCTCGCAGGACCAGCAACTGCCTGGTACAATTCCCTGCCTCCCGGAAACATCAGGGGGTTCCAGGAGCTGTCCACAGCGTTCACCCAACAGTTCATTGGGAGCAAGCCGACGGCGAAGATGCCCGTCCAGATGTTTGACATAGCACAAAGAAACGGGGAGACCATCCGTGACTATGTCGAGAGGTTCAACAGAGAGGCCCTCAGTGTTCCGGACTTTCGTCCCGAAATCCGCATCCTCGCCATGACGAGGGGCCTCCGGAGGGATTCGCACTTGTTTTATGAATTCTCCAAAGATCCCCCGGACACGCTGGGAGAATTCTACCGAAGGGCTGAACAACATATGACAGCCGAAGAGCTGAGAATGACCGGACCGAAGGCTGACCATATTCACGCTCGTGGCGAAGGGTCCAGCCAGCAAGCCCGGTGTCCAACGGAACAGTTAGGCCGACCTCGGAGAATGCGAGTAGGAGGAAGGAAGCCCCAAAACTTTACACCTCTGAGCACCACGAGGGCTAACGTCCTCATGGCATTGGAAAAACAGGGGGCTCAAATCCAACGACCGAGGGGCATGACTGCTGACAACAGAAGGAACATGAAGAAGTTCTGTCAGTTCCACCGTGATCACGGTCATGACACCGAAGACTGCTTTCAGTTGAAAAAGTACATTGAATCACTGATAAAGCAGGGCCAGCTTCGGCGTTATTTGAGAATGCCTTCCCCGAAGGGGAAAAAAGAGGAAGAAGGAAAGCCTGATGACGAGGATTACGATTCAGACAGGCGAAGGAACCGAAGTGCAAGAAGGCGTCCTCCACCTTCGGCAGGAGTAATACAGACGATCACAACCGGGCTTCCATCCTCGGAAAGGAAAAGAAGGGCCAGAGAGATAGCGATGATGGAATATCATAGCCCAACAAAAAAGTTGGCCCGCCAGGATGGCTCCACCATCGTATTCCCCCATGACGATCCATTGCTGATAATGGCAAGGATAGGAAACTGGGACGTCAAGAGGGTACTGCTGGACGATGGGTCAAACGCAGACGTCTTGTTCTCACATTTGCTGCCAAGCTTGGGCCTATCCAAGAGTGACCTCAAGACTGTTACTTCACCCACGTTCGGCGTAGGACCATCTGAGCTACCTGTCCTCGGGTGGATCGACCTCCCCTTGATGATGAAAGGAACTTCGGAGAAAGGAACTGCTGAGTTGTTCGCCTCTACCATGGCAAGGTTCATAGTCATGGACGTTCCTTCGTCATACAACGCCATCCTCGGCAGACAGACACAGGGAAATTTGCACATTCGCCCTGATGTAAAGTACCTGACCGTCACCTTAGCCACCAAAGAAGGAGACGCAAAGATCTTCATTGATTAAGGCGAGGTGAGAAAGGTGTTCGTCAGAGCACGAAAAGCTCCAGCAAGCAACTTAGCACATGCTGTAGAAGCAAAAGAGCTGGAAAGGGGCGAGGCAGAAGATCCCACAAAAGCGGAAACAGAAAAAGTAGAGCTTGTCCCAGGCCATAGCACCCGAATAGGGAAAAGCATGGCCGAAGGAGACAAGGAAAAACTTGTATCTTTTCTGCTTACAAATAAAGATCTGTTCGCCTACTCGCCGAAGGACATGCCAGGGGTAAACCCTCGCGTAATCCAGCATAGCCTCAAAGCGAGTCCGGAAGTAAAACCTGTCCGGCAAAAGAAACGGAGCATTTCAGCTCACAAAAGTGACTTCGTCAAGACCGAAGTCCAGCGTCTGATAGACGCTAGCGTTATCCGGGAGGTAAACTACCCCGAATGGCTAAGCAACGTGGTAGTTGCCACAAAGGAAGGAAGTAGCTAAGCTCCGGATGTGCATCGACTTCAGAAATTTGAACGATGCTTGCCCGAAAGATTCATATCCTCTTCCGCCAATAGACCAACTGGTAGACTCAACTGCCGAGTACGGGCTCCTAAGTTTCTTGGACGCTTTCAGTGGTTACCATCAGATAAGGATGGACCCCGAAGATGAAGAGAAGACTGCCTTCATCACCGAGGGAGGAACATATTGCTATATTAGGATGCCCTTCGAGCTCAAGAATGCAGGAGCCACCTACCAGAGGCTGATGAACAAGGTCTTCAAAGACCAAATGGGGAGGAACATGGAGGTGTATGTTGATGATATGATAGTCAAGAGCAAACTGCCTGGCTACCACGTTGCAGATTTAGAGGAAACCTTCCAAAAACTCAGACTGCTTGGCTACCCTTCAGATTTAGAGGAAACCTTCCAAAACCTCAGGATCCGGGATCCGCCTTAATCCTGAGAAGTGCATCTTCGGGGTGACCTCGGGAAAGTTCCTTGGGTACATGGTATCCGAAAGAGGCATCGATGCTAACCCCGAGAAGATTAAGGCTCTGCTTGAATTCCGAACTCCTGCCACAGTCAAAGACGTGCAGAGACTCACCGGAAGAATAACCTCTCTGAGCAGGTTTATTTCCAGGTACGGAGATAGGTGTCGACCCTTCTTCAAAGTCCTCACAAAGGCAGCAAAGATGGAAGGCGACCTCGGAAGGAATGGTCATCCTTGGGATGAAGATTGCCAAAAAGCCTGGGAAGAACTCAAAGTCTACTTGGCCAGCCTGCCGACTCTGCGGCAACCTCGGGAGGGAGAGCCCCTCGTATTGTACCTCGCCGTCACGAAAAAAGCTGTGAGCTCGGTCCTCGTGAAAGAAGAAAGGCCAAAGCAATGGCCAGTCTACTATGTCAGCAAGTCCCTGCATGGCGCCGAAGTCAGGTACACTTTGCTTCAAAAAGCTATATATGCCTTGGTACTTGCAGGAAGGAGGCTACGGCCATACTTTCAGGCTCACCCCATTATCGTCCGAAGTACCCTGCCTCTACGGGATGTTATGAGGAAAGTTGATCATTCGGGAAGGCTTTCCAAGTGGTGTATAGAGCTTGGCGAACACGACATCACGTATGAACCCCGGAAAGCTATAAAAGCTCAAGCTTTGGCAGACTTCATCGCCGAAGTACCAAACACCGAGGAGGGACATTCATTTTCGGGGGAAGACGAGCCAGAATGGACGTTATACGTTGACGGGGCCTTAGGATCCGAACACCAGGGAGCTGGAGTGATTATCAGAGGCCCCGAAGGCTTAGAAGTAATGAAGGCCATCAAGTTCAGTTTCAACGCCATCAACAACGTGGCCGAGTATGAGGCCCTCATAGCAGGATTACGCCTGGCCAGAAAAATTGGCGTGAGAAACTTGAAAGCCCATAGTGATTCCCAGCTGGTGGTCCGGCAAATGGCAGGGGACTATGGCGCGAAAGACCCGACCTTGGCGAAATACCATGAGTTGGTAACAAAGCTCATTCGGGAGTTCGACATCGTGAAAATCGAGAACGTACCCCGACGGAAAATGCTGAGGCAGACTGTTTGGCGAAATCCAAAACTTGCGCCGAGGTGCTAAGCCACCCCAGCATCGTGGTGTTAAGCATAGCGACCTCGGGGAAAGGATGGAAAGAACCAATCAAAACGTATCTCGCAACTAACACACTCCCCGAAGACCCCAGCGAAGCCGCAAAAGTGCGAAGGCGCTCCGGACGTTTCTTCTTAATTGGGGAAGAACTATATCGGCAAGGATATGCAAATCCACTACAGAGGTGTGTTAGTGAAGAGGATACTGAAATGATCCTCGAAGAAGTTCACGAAGGTGCCTGTGGTTCGCACATCGGAACCGACGCCCTGGCAGCAGTGATACTTCGCCAAGGATACTTCTGGCCTACCCTGAGAAAGGACGCCAAGCAGTTCGTCCAGAAATGTGGTAGTTGCCAGAGACATGCGAACATCCAAAGAACACCCTCAGAGTTCGTGACTTCGGCAGATTGTCCTTGGCCCTTCGAAATTTGGGGCATAGATCTCATTGGGCCACTCCCAACGGCGCCTGGAGGCGTAAAGTTTTGCGTAGTAGCAGTAGACTATTTCTCTAAGTGGGTCGAGGCAGAACCTCTGACAACTATCTCGGCAAAAGAAGTGCAGAAGTTCGTATGGAAAAACATCGTATGCAGATTTGGCATACCGAGGGTACTCGTAGCGGACAATGGATCCCAGTTCGTAGACAAAGGATTCCAAGAGTTCATTAGCGACCTCGGGACAAAAATGCACTTCGCCCCAGTAGCTCACCCCCAAAGTAATGGGCAGGTAGAAGTATCCAACAGGACGATAAAAGATGGTCTGAAAAAGAGATTGAGGGAAGCAAAAGGGAAATGGCCAGTAGAACTCCAAAGCGTGTTATGGAGCTACCGAACGACACCCCGAAGAGCCACAGGGGAAATGCCCTTTTCACTCGTCTTCGGTACAGAGGCCATCATCCCCGTCGAGGTAGTACAACCGTCAATACGAGTCCAAGTGTTCGATGAAAAAGGAAATGACCTCGGCCTGAGAACCAAGCTCGACCTCGTCGGTGAACACAGAGAAGTAGCCGAGCTGAGAAGAAAAGCTTTCCAGCAAAGAGTGGCAGCAGCCATAAACCTACGCGCCAGGCCAAAAGGAATAAAGAAGGGAGACCTCGTTCTCCGAAAGGCTGAATTTGCACCCCGAAAGCCGTCCCACGGGGTACTTCGCGCAAATTGGGAAGGACCCTACCTGGTACTTGCCGAAGTACGAAAAGGAGTTTATAAGCTCGGTGATGCCGAAGGCATAGAATTAAAAAATACTTGGCACTCAGAGGCCTTGAAAAAATTCTATGCCTAAAAAGTTCGGTGGGAAAGTTGTATTCCACAAGTTGGAAAAATTTGTCTAAGTAAAAAGTTCTGAAGAAGTACAAAACAAGAGTCTCACGAAAGCAATCGCCGAGGAAAGTAAAAGTAAGTTTTTCCAAAGTCTCTTGAGCGGATATGTTCGGGACAAGGGAAAGCAAGAGCATGGTTTTCCGAAGTCTCTTGAGCGAATATGTTCGGGACAAAGGAAAGCAAGAGTATGGTTTTCCGAAGTCTCTTGAGCGAATATGTTCGGGACAAAGGAAAGCAAAAGTATGTTCGGGACAGAGGGAAACAGAAGAATCTGGCAAAAAATACTTAGCCAAAGTTGTATCTATTAAGCCAGAGAGTGCTTACAGAGAAGAAAGTTGCTGAAAGACTACAAAAAAGAAGAAGAAAATGAAGACAAAGGGCCCTAGTACAAACTAAGGAACCTCGGCGTCTTGAGAACTGCCAGCCTCTGAGCTTTTGTCAGTAGCCTTCGACGCCGGGAGACAAGGAGGCAGTTTCAAGTGCTCGATCTTGGACCAAGTCCACCGAGGCTCCTTGGGGATGTTCATGCCTTTCAGGAAGGAGAGGTCAAAATTTGGGAACTTCTGCAGAATTTGGTGCCACACAAGGCAGAAGCCGTCTTGAAAGCCCAGCTTCGTCATATCATCGGACTCCCGCCTCTTGACCACCAAATCTGCGTAGTCCTTCTCCAGATCCGCGTAATCCTTCGCCAGATCCTTGAGCTTTTTCCTCAATCCCTTCATCTTCTTCTTCTCTTCTGAAGGCTTCTTCAGAGATGCGACCTCGGCTTCGAGCTGGGCCTTTTCCTCGAGCGTCTTCGCAAGGATTGCGTCACTTTCTGACTTATCCTTTTGAATCGCTTCAACGGTCGAGGTCAGCTCCGCCATTCGAGAACCGATGTCGGAAAGTTTCTGGGAGGTGTCTTTCTCAAGTTCCTCCTTCTCTTTTTTGAACCCCTCCCGAAGTTCAGCAACCTCCTTCTCCGAAGACTGCTTCAGCTGAGCATTTTCGGCTTCCAGCGCTGAACACTGGGCCTTCGTCTTGGTGTAAGCGTCCCAGAGTGACGCCCTCCTTTCTGATACCCGAGCCACCCGAACTCGGAGGAACCCAGCATACCCCATCAACTGCAAAAAAGCAAACAAAGGGAAAATGATGCTAAATAAAGAGCAAAGGTGAAGTTGGCACTGAGAAAACAGTGAAGCGTACCTGGGCGGCATGTTCAGTGAGTTTGGCGGCCAAAGAGTTGTCACCTGGGTAAGCCGCCGCCAGGGCCTTGTAAGAGGCCTCGGTAAGCACCCCTTTACACATCTGCCTGGCCATCTCAGGACAGTCCTCGGAGTACATATCCATGTCCTCCGTGAACGTCCAGAACGGCTCATTCGGAACTTTCCCTGCTGGGACTTTGGCATCCAGAAGGGCCCTCTTGCGGGCGTGTTCGGCAACCCAGTCAGGAGCGGCCACCTCCGCTGCACAATAAGGCAGAAAAATTAGTTAAGGCCAGAAAAGTCTTAAGGATTTGCAAAAAACAAAAGGTTGATTCGAAAAAAGTGCAAACCTGCTGACACCTCGGTAACGTCGTCGTCAAGAATCGACGTCGCCTCAGTAGGGATCCCCTTGCCTTTTATTTGACGCCGCTCTTCGGCAGAAGGGGTCTCCTCCCCATCGCCCTCCAGAAGAGCAAGTGAAGGCGTGGGGCTTTGAGGAAGGACGTCGGAAGAAGGGACGACGGCAGAAGGAACCTCGGGCAAAGGGGCGGCAGGGTCCTCGGGCTCCTCGCCTACCTCCTCCGGAATTTGCGGAAGAGAGGAAGGAGCAGCTTTCTTTGCCCGTTTGGAAGGAGGGCCGCCCGAAGTCTGTTTCCGCCTCCGAGAGGCGGCCTTCTTTGTCTGTTCGCCCCTCTCGGCCTGCCCGGTAAAAAGAGCCTTGTAGAAGGCAGCCGCGTCGTCGCCCATCTCTGAAAAAAGAAAAAGAAGATCAGTGTAAGTCCAAGATGAAGTCATGAAGGGAAAAATGAGAAAGTAACTTACTCTCGTAAAAAGACTCATAAGTCTCTTTCCCCCGAAGGAGTTTCACGAGCCAGGAGTCCTTCCCCGAAGAAGCCGGTTTCGGCATATTGAGGTCTGTCTCATGCTCCTTTACCACCTTGAGTTCCCGAAGGACCTCTTCGGTCATGAGCCTCCAGTTGATCGGAAACGGGTAAAGGGCACGAGGAGGGACCTCGGCAGCCCAGTCAGAGACGGCCCGGATGCGCCTGTTGAAGTCCTCAAAGATAGGTGCTACATCGGCGTCTAGCAGTATCTTCGGGTCAACAACATCCATCTTGAGCCTCCCCTGAGCCCACTTTGTCGGGAAGTGCGACCAAGTCTCCGACTTCTTCAGGAAAAAGAATTTTTGTTGCCACCCTCGCCAGCTGTCTTTGGTGGCAAAGGTGAACATATACTTTTTGCTCCCGGATCCCTGAGGTAGCATAAAGTAGAAGCCACCCTTCGGGACCACGAAGAGCTTGTAGTACTGAAGAAAAACTACAAAGTGAGGTTTTATTTTGAAAACGCCGCACATACAGAGGAAGGCGTTAAAATAACAGTACGAGTTCGGTGGGAGCTGGTTAACGGCAATGCCATGGAAGTCGCAGAACGCGCTAACCATCTCCGGGGGGGATACCGTAGTCTGGCCTTCAATTGGGCTCGGAAAACGGTGATTTCATCACTTCGGTTGGAGAAAGGAAATCAGTAAGGACGGGGCAACCTCGTCACAGAGTAAGAGGGTAAGAAAAACTTTTTCTTCCATTTCGCTAGCTTTGCCGGAGTAGTGCAGCAGGGGTGAGAAAGAAGAGGTTGCCAACTCTCGGGAACAAACATGATGAAAACGAGTTCGGGAAAAACAAAGAAAAAGCTTTGGAAAAAAGCAAAAGGACTAGAACCCACCAAGGGTCTTGCCGGAATTCGGATTTCTGGAAGCCGTCGTGAAAAGTGGTCGGAAAAATGCCTGAAAAAGGAGAACTGCCGCGGAAAATCGGGAGAGAATTAGAAGGCAGAAGAAAGCAAAAGCAGAAGCAAAAAGAGGGTTATGACAGGACTGGTATATATAGGCCGAGAAGGCCAGGTGAACCGTCGTCATTAGTACCCCTCAAAAGGCGAAGCGTCGCCATAACTGCTAAGTGAGCCTGAAAAGTCGCGCCTGCCGTACTCAGTGCATTCTCACCCAGTAATAGTGTGCCACGTGTCAGCCCTCGCGCAGCAAACGTGCCGCGTGTCAGTCATCGAGCAGCGAACGTGCCACGTGTCACCCATCACGTCGAGCACGGCCTCTGACATCGTTTGGTTTAGAGGCACCACCCTAGACTGACTCCACTAGACGCAGGACGCGACGCATGAGCAGACCTATAAAGGCAAAAAAGTAGGTTACCTCGAAGACACCAAAAGACAGCCTGTGACTTCGGGCAGAAGGTCTATCTTCGGTACAAGGTTATCCTATTTTCCCTCGACACGAGGATACCAAGAGACAGCCTGTGACTTCGGGCAAAGGGTGTATCTTCGGCACAGGGACAGCCTATCTTCTCGCGCCTCGAGGACGCAAAAATGCTGCCCATCGCTACAAGCAGAAGAAGGCGTCTTCGGCGCAGATATCATAGCCACAGGACCCGAAAACCGATGAACCGAAGTTTCTCACTTCGGCTTTTCGGAGGGGGGCCTGTGATAGCCAAAGGCTATTGCCTCCTCGGTAGTAACTCCCTGCCAGAATATTGGCCGAGGAGTCTGACGTCACCCAAGAGAGGATCTTTTCACTGACCTCGGAAGGTGCGAAGTCAAACACTATGAGCTCGAGACTTTGGTTAGCTCGTCAGGAATTCCGAGGAAAACACCGTCTCCATCGAGGGGCCAAACTGACCGTTTTCGGGTATGAAAGCCATCTCTCTGAAGCGAGGAAGAATCTCCCCGAAGGCAAAGGCCCCGAAGAGGACCTTCCCCGAACAAGAAACACCTGAACAAGGGAATCCCCGAACTATGGGTGTGAGTCCCGAAGAAGGTGTCCATCAAGGGAACTCCCAGAACTATGGGATAGATCCCGAAGGAGGTGCTCGCACCGAAGGACGGATAGAATCCGAAGAGGGTGCACGCACCGAAGGGTGACCTCGCCCAGGGGACCTCGGGAGTACGGTATGAGCATTTAAGGAGCCTCTGACATGTCGCCCACAAGCCCTACACGTCACATCAGAACGGCGAACTGACACGCCGCAGCCGCCCCAGTCCTGACACAACCTGTCCGGGTCCAGGGCTAAAGGAGGCTGCAAACGGCTGCTTGTCCCCTAGGTCCAAAAGCACAGATCAAATCCGACCGAACACGTGTCATGATCTGAACGGACCAACTACTCCTATAAATACTAGGAAATGGGACTGGGCAAAGGATGGGGCATTTTCCTCCCTCTGAGAAAACACAAAACAGGCAAGACACTTGATCCCTTAGTGTTCTTCCTCCACCTTCACTCAGAAAACTGACTTGGGCGTCGGAGGGTCCTCCCCGGAAAAGCAAACCGGGGACCTCCTAACCTCTTCTTTGAGCTTTTCGGGCACACTCAGCTAGGAAACCAGAGCTCCAGGCTAAGGAAGTTCTTAACAGCTGTCCAGTGACTTCACCAGGGGTTCGATTAGTACCTACTCGTCATGCTCAAAGCA